>BPLR01015394.1:0-67283 GCA_021605095.1 Caerostris extrusa | reverse complement strand
GGTTACGTATTGCTCCTCGTCCCGTCATATTATCAGTGCACGGAGAGGTGAACGGTAATTGCACCTTACACTTTCCCGCTGAATTGAAAAACAAATTAGGAAAATGCAAATTTTGTTCCATTCCGTAATTGCTCGTAAAGAATGTCTTTTGCAATGATTATTAAAGATGCTGAGCTTGTCTTTGGGCATTTGCATTGGCTTTCTCAGGAGTAATGGAAACAACTTTTGAAAAGCAGAACACTGCTGGAATTTTTGTTTTTTTTTTTCTTAATGAAATGTTTTCTTCTAATATCCGGCTTAGAATATTAAGTATTCTTAAGCCTTCTTCCGGGATATATTTGTTGGTTGTTTTTTGTTTTTCTTTCAAAACTCTTTGATACCTTTTTATTTAAGAGTTAAATTCTTTCTGGATATAAAAATTGCGTGAAATATTTAAGATAAACAATTCAAGTATGAATTCAGAAAATGAATTTTCGAAATGAACTGTACTAGATTTTAATTTTGGTGTCGAAATAAATTCAATAATAAAATAAATTAATAATACATTTATTTAGTTTCAAATAATAAAAGTCGTTCATTAATTAGCTTTATAAAGAACAATAAACTATTACGGAAAATAAAATGTACAGAATAGTTAAATGAATTAATGTACAATATTCTTATTTAGTACATAAATAAGTTAGTAATGTTTATTAATTTAATAGCTTTTGAAGTTCATTTCCTTCTAAAACAAAAATGTGAAAATGTTGGATAATAAATATTGCGTTACACCACCAAATATAGTCATAAAAGAAAATTATCTCGTTAATATTATCATTAATTATAAACAATCACAGTAAAATAATATATGTATATATATAAATGAAACACAATGCTGTTATTATTCTTAATTATTTCTTACATCTACATATTTGTAATAGAATTGTAAGAAATGTTCAATCGTACACTTATGTCCATAAATTAAGGATAATGAAATTCAGGCAAAGAAAGAGACCGAAGCAAAACAAATTTGACTTATTTGTAAAGTCTATTTATTAAACAAAAAGGTAAAGAGCAAAAGAGATGCTATATGTTTGACATAATTAATAAAAATTGTGATTTTTACTCCCTGGAGCAAATTTCAAAAGAACCTATTTACAAAAAACAGTATAACATGATTAGTATGATGGTTTAATATGGAGTATGTCTCCCGGAAGATGCAATACAGGCCTTACAACGCCTAGGCATGCTGAGTATCAATCTGATCTTGGGGGGGAATATTACACACCACTCATCAAGCAAATGCCCTCCGAAGTTCAGTTGACAGATGGGGGGGTTGACGGGTTGTAATTCGTCGGCCAAGCATATCCCACACATGCTCTATTTGGATTCAAGAGTGGTGAGTATGCTGGCCAATCCATACGGGTGATATCCTCCAATTGAAGGCATTCGTCTACAATGTTTTGCACGGTGAGGACGGGCGTTGTCATCCCTAAACAGAAATTCAGCACCCATAGCGCCCCAAACAAACGTACATGTTGTTCCAGAATGATATCCTGATAGATGTGGCCTGTCATCGTTACACCTGAACATGCAAGTCAGTTCTGGAACCAAGAATAATTCCTCCCCAAACGAGCCATCCTGCACCATCGTAACGGTGTCGTTCAATGGTGTTCTCTTGGGGGTACGGGTACCTGGCGCTCTCCCATATGAAAGTCCGGCGAGAATCTAATAATAATTCTACAGGTGAAATTTTTATTTTAGAGTTCAATTTCTGTGTGATTCTGAATTAATCCAATTTATGGACATGAGTGTTTAATACAAAATATTATGTAAATCTAAAAGAAAAAAACTTTTTTAGTTTATTTTCGATGCATGAGTTAATTTATTTTTCAGTTTAATTGATAAATTGAATTATTTACACATTTTTTACGGAGACACAGTACCCAAAAAATGTTAAAATTTCGATTTTTATTTTATCAATTCATATTATACATGTAATTTTTTGTGCATAAAGACGACATTTATAGCTGTATATCCGGAAATAATTATGTTTGTGTGAAGATAACAGACATTTTAAGGGACTCTGGCTGTAAGCAACAATTTAAACATAGGTGGTAATCTGTCACTGATGTGACAGCCCAAGGAACACCAATTATTTCATTTTAATCTTGTTCATAAGATATAAAAAAGAATAAAAGCAGTAATTGATTAATTATTCAATACAAACAATATGTTACTACAAAAGTTTACATTTTTTCTCTACTTAAAGTTTGGTCTAAATATTCTGATTAGTCACTTACTGAAAGAAATTTCTTTAATCTATTTTGTATTTTTATTACTAATATGTCATACAAGAAGCAAAATGTGGTTATGACAGTAAATCTAAAGCAATGGAGCATAAATGTAAAAGCAATTGTAATATTTCTTAAATCTTTCAATCTAATGCTGAAAAGTTTAATCTATCAAATATTCTACACAAGAATCCCTTACTAATAATGTACCGCAGAAACGAACAGATGTGAATAAAAACAAAATGAATGCAATTTAGAAATTAACGGGCTACCAAACTTTGCAAATCTGTCATCGAATCACATAATAGTACTTTTATGTGTTGTTTTACGTAAAAATATCAATTTTCCCACAGCAAACAAAGTTGTGCTTGATGTAAGTGAAGAACTGGAAAATGAAATATGCATCTTCAAAAAGTAATGTAGTCAAATCATTGTAGTATAAGCATAAGTATGCAAAATCTGAAGTCGGGGCAATTCCTCTGAATAATTATTTTGATATTAAGGCTAAAAAATTGCAGCATCAATTATCATGGATCTTCAAGTTCAGTGGAAATGGAATCGTCATATAAGCTATGAGCAAGAATACAAAATGAATTAGATACACCACACTTAAGTGCCTAAGTGTGGTATGCACACATAAGACGTAAGAGATACATACACACATGCAGAATTTTAAGTAAAGTACCTAATAACTAGCTTTTAATGCTATAAAGGTATTCCATTATCACCATCATACACTTTAGGAATAATTTATGCTTAATATTTTTTAGAAGATAGGAAAAGTATGGAAATTCACCAAACAAATGAATGCATATCTTCAGGTCTGAAATTACAAAGCTTCATCTAGAAAAATGCAAATGTAGGCTACGTAAACTGGTTAAACAAATTATTATAATTGAATTTCAAATAAAGAAAGCAAATACCTTTCAAGTTTATTTTAGTTTAAAGCTCTTGCTTTTAGCTACCAATAATTGTTGATGAAAATCAAAATATAATGCAGCTCACGACAGCTGATTTTAAATATGTAGCATTTCTGTCTGATTTTTCATGGTAAAATCATTGAATTTTCAATTTTAAAAATGGCTTGAAATTTTTTAAAATTTAATGATAATTAATATTATTTTACTATCAATTAGTTTTAGTTATAATTGTTTTAAACTTTGTTTTTCAACTTACACTTACTTATTATATAAACATAACTGAATATATAATTTAATAACTGGAAAATTTCAACATAATATTTGTAAAACATCTTTATATTTCTAAAATTACCATTAAAAATTTTTTTGCTATTGAAAAAAGTTCTTTTGACGATGATCATAAGAAATTAATGGCATATCATTAGTCGTACGAAAAATTAAATTACTTAAAGGATTTCCTTATACCTTGGATACGTTTGGACCAATATAGTTAGGACTGTTAAATGGGTACATGGAAAACATTGCTTATCAATCAATATTAAATGGGTACATGAAAAAAATATTGCTTATCAATCCAATACTAAATGGGTACATGAAAGAACATTGCGTATCAATCCAATATTAAATGGATACATGAAAACAATGCTTATCAATCCAGTATTAAATGCGTACATGAAAACATATTATCAATCAATCCATTAAATGGATACATGAAAAAACAATGCTTATCAATCCAATATTAAATGCGTACATGAAAAAAACATTGCGTATCCACCCATAATTCAGTATATTTTATGAATTGAAACTTGAATTACACCCATCATCAAGAAATCGATTTTGCACTGCTCCTCCGAATCTGGTAATATCTCGCATAATTAGTCGCATGCAACACAATAAGTTTGAAAACTTTTTATGGTTTGGGATACCTTTAGACTTCATTTAATGGACCAAATTCAGTAGACTTGTAAATGTAAACTCGAACTACACCTGCTACAGAGATTATTGACTTCATAGTGGTCTACAATCGGTTAAAACTGGAACATTAGTAGCATGAGCAACATAGAGTCGTTTGATGTTAGCAACATAGAGTCGGTAAGAGATTCTAATCGGTTTTCTGTGAAACAGCAAAAACCCCACAGCATTGGTTCCCATTGTAATTCGATCAGTTTGTCAGTATCAAGAATTATATTTAAGAATTGATAAACAATTTCTGTCGATTATTCCCAATAAAAAAGATGTAACAAAAGTTCAAATTTGATGTACTTCCCACAACGACTGATGAGTGCTGATTAAAATATAAATATCATCAAAAAAAAAAAAAACATTGATGCTTTATTTACTGAATACTTTCTCTTTTTTGTTTTGTTTTGGTTTCAAGGATTTTTTTAAGATACCTTTTGTTTGCTCATACACACACACACACACATATTTATGGTGCGGTTTTTGCGTGTGTGTGGATGTATTATATATATATTTTTTTTATAATTTCCTACAAGACAATGATAACGATGCAATCAATAAGGAGTAATCTGATTATTACAATATTTTTTTATGTAAACTTCTTTTAATTCGCCAAATTAATAAATAAGGAAAACTATTAATATAACATTAATGAAAGATCAAACTATCTTAAATTTTTACAATAAAATAATTACATAAATTCCTCTGAATCTAATTTCGTAGTTAATTATCGATTGTTTATCTCCAATTTTAATTTATTTAAAAAAATATGAGTTATTAATTTATGTATTTCATTACAGACATATATATATTATAATCATATTTTCCAAGTACAATATTAAGCATTTTTGTTATCACTAAACCTTAAGTTCTTATTATATATCACCACATCAACAATCGCACATAAGAAAAGACGGCCATCTAGGTAAAAATGAAGATAAATTACCACATCTTCTTCTTCAGCGGTTACATCTGACATACATAGATGAGAGAAGAAAAAAATAGACTTTCTCCGGCAACCACGTCTATCTTGACAAAACGCGTTATTTACCACATCTCACCACAAACAAAATGTAGTCGAACATCAACAACTCCCCCTCGGACAAAAGGCTGTCGTGATCGACGAATCCGACATCATACTCCATTTTTCTCCAGGGGAGAATCTTCAGGAGATGAAATACCTCCGGGACAGTGGTCCTCACTAATACATCAAGAGATACTCTAGTGGGCATTTCGAGGGAAGGGAAAGGAAGAAGTTGTGGTCCCGAAATTGACACTGAAAGGACACCATTCATCTTCTGAGCACCGGTCAGTCCATATTAGTGAGGCAGCAGTTTTTATCCACCGATGCTCTTCTGTTGCTGCTTCGATATCTTGGGTTGCTGGTGCTTTTTGGTTTTTTTTTGTGTCTCTTGACAAAGCCTTCATGTACTTGGAAGATAAAAAAGGTGGAGAGGATTCCGAGATTGGTTTTGTTGGACGGAGATTAACAGACTCTTTGAAGCAGAGAAATTTGCAGGTTGATAAAATAGTCTTAATATGTGATTGTTGTGTTGGAATATCGGCTATTGTGCTTTTATTTTGGATTTGTGTGGCTTGTTGTGTTAAAGTTAGTTTCAACTGGAATATCACTTGTTTATTTGTTAAATAATGGTTGTTGAATTAAAATATTTGTATCATGATTAAAAATTAATTCAAAAATAAATTTATAATAAATTTAATATTTTAATATTTACTAATAATATTTTCAAAAATCATGTATATTTCATTATAGTCATGCTAAATTGAAATTACTTTCACTTTTATAGGACAAAAACGAATGCTTATTATTTTATTTTTGACTGGATAAATGATTTTTTTACTTTTACTTTTTTTCCTTTTTACTTTAACAGCAGCAAATATAAATATCTCTAGAAAGATAATAATTTTTACGTAAGCAATTTTTGATGAAATTTAATTAATTGGTTTTCCACATAAGACTAGTGTTTTTAGTATTAATTGTTAAGTATATTTCGTACTTTTTTATGCGCAATAATATTTGAGAAAGGGCAATAATTACAGTTACAATTCAAAAAAACATATTAAAAAGTAAATTTGTTATATAATATGTAATGAATTTGAATTTATTGTGAAGAATTTTAATAAATGTAGAACATTGTTAAATGTCCTTTTTCGAGACAAATTATTTATGCTATAATAATTTTCTGATATATAAATTATCAGAAATACAATATTACACACTTTACTATATCCAAAACCGCAGCTCTTATTAAAAATCAACAATCGCACAAAAGAAAAGACAGCCATCTAGGTAAAATGAAGATAAATTACAAATCTTCTTCCTCATCTTACATACTTAGATGAGAGGCAAAAAAAGACGTTTTCCCGCAAGTCTATCTCGAAAACGCGTTATTTGTTGCATCTCCCCACAAACAAATGTAGTCGAATATCAACTACTCCCCCTCTGACAAAGGCTGTCGTGATCGACGAATCCCGACATCATGCTCCATTTCTCTCCAGGGGAGGAGATCTTGGGGAGATGATATACCACTGGGACAGCAGTGGTCCCTCACAAATGCGTCAAGAGATGCCCTGTGGGCATTTCGAGGCAACAGAAAGGAAGAAGGTGTGGTCCTGTTCCGAAATTGGACACTGAAAGGACACCATTTATCTTCTGAGCACCGGTCAGTCCATATTAGTGAGGCAAGTTTTTATCCACCGATGCTCTTCTGTTGCTGCTTCAATAGCTTGGGTTGCTGGTTGCTTTCCTTTTTTGGTTTTGTTTTGTCTCTTGACAAAAAAGCCTTCATGTACTTGGAAGATAAAGGTGGAGGATTCCGAGATTGTTTTTGTTGAACAGAGATTAACAGACTCTTTGAAGATGTCCTGGTGGATGGAAGTTTGCAGGAGTTGATAAAATAGTCTTAATATGTGATTTATGTTGGAATATCAGTTATTGTGCCTTAATTTGGTTTTTGTATTATTTTTGCATTAAAACTGAAATTTTTCTGAAAATATCACTAGTTTATTTGTTAAATAATTGTTGATGAATTAAGATACTTGTATCATGATAATAATTAGTTCAAAAATAAATTTAAATATCAATTATTTTCTTTCGCTAAAGTAATCTTCTTTTTTTAAAATATTTACTAATGTTTTCACCAATCATGTATATTTCTTTATAGTCATGCTAAATTGAAATGATTTTTGACTTTTCTGGGATAAAAGAGAATGCTTATTATTTTATTTTTTGACTGGATTAATGAATTCTTTTTACTTTTGCCGCAGCAAATATAAATATATCTAAAAGATAATAATTTTTAAATAAACAATTTCGTTGAAATTTAATTAAACTGTTTTCCACTCATAACATTTTAATTTTTTTTTAGAATATTGTGTTAAGAATATTTCGTTCATTTTATGCACAATAATGTTTCAGAAATAGCAGTAATCGCAGTTGCAATTAAAAACATATTTAAAGTACAATTGTTATATAATATTTAATGAATTTCAATTTATTGTAAAGAATTTTAATAAAATGGAGAACATTGTTAAATCGCCCTTTTCCTACTTAAATTATTTATGTTATAATAATTTTCTGATATATAAAATATCTGAAAATCATTTCTGTTTTTATTAGTTATCATATTATGTTTAGCTGTAAACAGATAAGAAATTTTTTTTTACAACTTTTGCGGAAATTGTGCAAATAATTGTGAATTTTCTATAACTTGTTCAAATCTTTTTTTCATCCAATTTTTAATGTTTGGATTACATGTGTTGCATAGGAGAGTTCTTAAACTGTTTTTGACAAAATATGAGGAGAATGACAGAGCTCACGTTAAATAGATTGGATGTTTATTGTGGAAAGTAGGTACACATTTTTATTTTGAATTTCCAAAAGGGGAAAGTTACTAGTAAGAGTATTAATTAGTACACGACCATAACCATTTTGTCTGTAATATTTGACTTTAACTATTAGACATATTTATCAGAAATTTTCCTATAAAACGCCTACAAATGAATTTTAAACGTACAATGACTTCAAAAAGTTCGAGAATACTCATCTAAATAAATATTATTAATAAATGTATAAAAACGAAAATTGCATTTTATTATAACTTATATATTAACCTAAAAATTTGAGGAATTATTATTAATGGTTTCTGTCTACATTTTTTTCTGAAACAAATACGATCGAAATTCTTTTCCCATGGATAGGGTTCGGTGGCACCACAGTGATATCTGTGTCCCAGCCACGTCAAAGTTCATTTTAAAAGTAGTTCGAGAGCTGCCATTTGTAAGGAAATAAAAGTAAACTCGAAGATTGCTTTTGACATTTTCTGCATATCATGCATTCAACAGTATCACGTCTTGACGTCTGTCAAGAGCCCATTTGACTCTCAAGGCGTCGAGCTATTTAGACTGCCCGGAATAAAAAAAAATTATCGATATATTTCTTGGCATAAAGGATTAAACTGAGCCGTCAAATTCTATTTGTTGAAATTCAAAATTTCAAGGGGCGGGAGGTTTTCATGAGCACAAACGTGCTCTTCTAATATATGACTTTATACCATGCTGTAAAAAATTTACAAAGGTTGCTTTCAAATTAAATTTGTTCGTAAATTTGATTATAATATCTGATAGTTAAGCTGCTTGCAGAGAACACATTCTTTATTAAAGCCAAATAACAATTTATGTTTAAATGTGCAATATTTTGGTCTTCATATATAAAAGATATTTATCAGATAACTTTAATCATTATCGTTAATAATCAAATTTTAGCATGTAAATATGTTTAACATCTCTAACATCATAAATTTTAAGCATATTGATAGACTAAAATTGTTGTAAATTACCTGATATATTAATCGATGAAATAGTATTTTTTAAATCTGCATAAAATTCAAAAATTTCTATAGCATTAGAAAATGTGCAAAATATTATTTTATTCACAAATATTTAACAGATATTAGTATTATTAGCTTTTATAAATTTAAAATGCATCGACATTTGAAAGTTCAAACTAGACAAATGGTGTCTAAATTATTAAAACCTTTATATGTTTTAACTTGAATCAAATGATTTAAGAATATCATTTTTCCATGATAAACATACAAATGTTGTTTACGTTTAAATTTGTGGTTAACCAATTGAGATTTATTACGGTTTCAAATTAAAAATTTTCTATTATTTTTACAATTAAAAAATTATCAAAAATTTATATATATTATTGTAATGAATAATGGTAATAATAATAAACATAATTTTTAAAAAAAAGGTATTTAAGATGTAAATACGAAAAAAAAGAGTTACATTTGTATCTATGGATAAAAAATTAATTAAGATGTAAAAAATTGTCATATTCAACTCAAACATTTGACATATTTCAGTCGCTTGACATCTGACATATTTTTAACATTATGTGATATAAGCAGCTTATTCTATTGAAACTGAATTTCATAATCAAAGAAGAAAAACCAAAGCATATTTTGTTCATTTAATTAATTACATCATTATTTAAAAAGGGCTTTGTTTGATTTAAATAACTCTAGAGCAAACAAGAATAATTAACTTCTTGTTTTTGTGCTATTATTTTTTTCATTTAATTGTCTTTGTTTTTTTGTTCTATAATTTCTTCAAAACAAAAAATAAATTAAAAAAAAAAAATATTTATTGTATTTTCAAAGTTCTTTTTAAAAAATTATTCTCTAAAATTCCTAAACATCCAAAACTTCTTGGAGACATTATAGGAACAAAAATGAAAAAAATAATTCTGAACAAAGGATATATTTATATGCAAATGTAATATTTTATGCCATTTTAGTTTCAACCGTTTTTTTTTTTTACTTTTAAATAGTTGAGAAAGCAATTAAATATCTCATTTTTTAAGTCGGTCATATAATTTTAAAACCAAGAATTTCTGTTGTTTGAATTGTATAATTACGTTCTTATAAAAGTTTTAGTATAATCTTTGCTAATAAACATGATAAAAGTGTATTTTTTTTTTAAATTATTTTTTATTATGCTTTTAAACATGATTTTATGATTATAGTATTTTTAATTTTATATATAAATTACTTTATGAATATCCGGATTAAAGAGATTTAAATTGTTTTCAATAATTTAATTATTTTTTCTGCACGTTCATTATGTTTATTTTTAATTATATAGCTTTGTTCTCAATAATTCTAGTAATCCAATTAAAAAAATATTATTTCTAAAAGCAATGTTTTCTAAAATTAAAAATAGAAAATTAAATTGAATATATAATTTTTTTCCAGTACATTAAAAAAAGATCAAGACAGCATTAAAGAGATTTAATATAAATTATCATAAAAAAAATTAATATCCTAAAAGTCATGAGTAATCTATATAAAGAAATTGAATCTAAATTACTTTGCGAATATTTCTTAATAGAATTTCTATACATTTCTAATTGATGCTTTAATGGAATGTTTAACTTATATACGTCCATAAAACCTCTGACTCTATATGATTCAACATATTGACTTAACTTTAACTGGCATATATTGTCGGACTAATCTCCGGCAGATATCCAACTGACTGACATCTGCAGTTGTCTGTTCCAACGGCCCGTCAGATCTTACAGAGATATGATGAGAAGTAACTATCTAAATCTATCATAACTATTTACATTTATTTGTAAATTTCCTTTTATATATTACATTGATTATTTCTTCTGAAAATTACTTTAATTTCCTGAATTTCCCGTCTAACTGTAGTAAGGTGAGCAAGTTTTACATCCAATTGGTCTTGATACTTCACATCGCTGGTTATATAACTGTTTTAAAATATATTTAATTGTCGTTTAAGTGGCTTGACATTGTTCAAAGTTCATTTTAATTCATTTATTCTTAAAAATGCTAAAGTCAATTTTTAGAAACAACACATTTATGTTCTGTTAAAAGAATTAAAACATTAATAAGTATATATAGATTTATATAATTTCAGTAGCTGCTAATTAAAACAAAGATTTATTTTAATCTAAATATTTCTTGTAGTAAGTTTTAATTAAATTTTTTAAAATAAAACACTTTAAACAATTTTTCTATTAAATAATGAAAAGGTTAAAATCGGCCAGAAACTAAATTTACAAATATATTTTTTAGTTTCGTTTGTCGCTCTACGATCATCTTCTGCATACTTTAGGTTGAATAGCCTGGTACCAACAGTTTAACATGGATTCCGACCCACCAACAATCGTCCATCCCACGAGCATGATTAGAACCTGAAGCTTTCGGTACTAACAGCCAGAGTGCTGGCCAGTTGCCCGTCAGGTCGCAATGGACTTCGGAAATGCACTATATATATTATAATCTTATAATCTTATATATATATATGTGTGTGTGTGTGTATGTTTGTCGCAGTGAATTTTAAAATTTATAACATCGATAATTCAAATTTATATCTGGATTGATCCTTTTTTTCTTATCTAGTGCGAAGAAAGAAAAGAAATTTAAAAATAAATAAATATTAATTACATTTTTTAAGTTAAAATTATTTTCTTCGCACCAGGTAAAACAATTAATTAATGTTTAATTAATTTATTTGTTTTATTAAAATTTGTAATTGCTAAATACTTTGTACATCGTGCCATCTGGTACATTGGTCATATTAGCACTGACTTGATTATAATATTAAAATGTCTCCAAATCTATGTATATCATTTAAAGAATTATATTAGGCTTTTTGTCTTCTTGATTAGTAAAATTTAAAAAAAGAATTCTTTAAAATTTCTTAAAATCGTTTGTGTATCATTGTAAATTTTGCTCAATTTTAATTTTTAATTAAATAGAAAACATTCATAACGTCAGCGATGCCTGACAAACAATTTCAATATTAATTATTTTTTAACGAAAATTTCCAAAAGCATTGTCTAAGAAATACCAATCCAATAGAAGAGCATTCCAGAAATACCGTACCCTTAAAAACAAGTTAATGAAGATGGATCTTCATTGAAAAAAGTAAGTCCACGCGCAGTCCTGTGACTTTATAATGTACCTAAAATAAAAGATTAAATAAGAAATCTTAAAAAGTAAACTAAAACATACAACAGTGAAAAACAAGAAAAAGTAAATTACTACTACTACAGGAAGGAAAAGAAATGCCACTGAGTTAGGAAGCTAACTCAGCAAGTCATCCTGTTTAAATATTAAGGTCTTTCAGATTTCTTGCTCAAAGGTAAGACGTAGCTGAGGGCCAGCATTCTGCTCTGCGAATATTGGATTAAATATATTACTTTGTCAGATCTTGTTTTTCCACAAAAGTTTCCTTCTATACACCAGAAATACATCACGTCGAAGTCTGGTCATGAATTATTCCATTTTCTTTTAGGTTCACATTTTGTACTTTGTGTAAGTAAATATCCATCAGAGGAGGCATGTGGGAGAAGTATATCAACTGCAAAAATCAAGAAGTAATGTTGGTTTCCAGGAAATTGATTTTCTCCTCTTCTTTTATTACTCGTGTAACCTAATTTGCTCAGAAATGAAAGCCTGGGTGCTTTAAAAATGTTTTTAAAGTGGATATCAATAATGAAGTAAATGTAATATGTAATGATTCAGAGTTCTTTTTTTCTCCATTAGTGCATGGAATTAACTAAAATGTGAAAATTATCAAGCTTTTAAATATATTAGCTTTTAAATATTTTAGATATTGGTTTTTTTTTTTTTTTTTTGCTACGCATATTTATTAACCGTTATTTATTGGCAAGCAAATGTAATGAGATTATATATGTATTTTATTTAATATAAGTGTAAATAGCTTTAATGTTTATGCAACATGAAGATTTGTAAAATTTTTTAAGAAATTAAATTAAGTGAGAAATATTTTATGGTAACGGTAGATTTATTAATGTGCCTAAAAATATACTGAATTTTGTAAAATAAAGATTAATTCTACTAACCTCTAACGGAAATTGTTAAATCAAACGTATATTCATAATTATACTGAAACATTATTATTTAAAATGTATTAATGAAACATTTGACTATTAAATAAATATTTAATAGTTATTAGACTTACATAATTATGAGAAATACGAATATATCTGATTATTTAAATGAATTATGACAAATTTTGTTCTTATAAAAATATTTTAAGAAATTTAAAAAATATGGCGTAGTTGATCATTTTGAAGCTAAACTCTTCAATTATAATATAATAAAAAATATATGTATATTTCTTAGTCCATAAAATATAGTTTTTTTTTTTTTCTAAGTTGAAATTTTTGTTTATTTTTTGCACACTTTTAGGGCATGTAGCCAAATGTAATCCAGTTTTTCAAATTGTACACAAATTGTTAAATCCAAACAATGGTTGGATGTTGGTAAGAAAATTACAGACAAAATTGCAATAAATATAATTTGTTGATGTTTAAAAGTGTTATTTAGAACACTTATGAGATAAAAAGTTAAATTATAAAGAAAGTTAATTATATTCTTCCAAAAAATAAATTTTAAGCTTCAAAGTGATTTTTTTTTAAAATTGCAAAACTAGACAACAACTAAATTTTCATAAATTATAATTTTCTTGTACATGAACGTTAGAGCTATATATTTGATGCTATACTATTATTGCCTCATGGATACATAGTTACACGTACATAATATATAAAAACGAAAAAATCGAGGTGTGTAAGAAATGTAAATCCACGGCAGACTGGGTTTGGTTTTCGAATAAATGAATTGAGGTTTTACAGTCCCCTCTGAGTATATATTATTTTTTTTATTTTGAGACCATTACCAAAGATATAGACTTTTAAAATTGCTAAAAAAAATTTATAAATGTATTGCTTCATAATAACTCACCAGAATCTAACGCAAGATATTTAAATAAAACTTCAAATAATTTTTCAATTTATTCATTAAAAGTGCATGTTTGAATTTAAAGTAGTCAAACTACCATCTGAAAGAAATTTTAATTTTTTTAAAAATCTAACTCTAACTATTGGCTATTCGTTTGAAAAAAAGGAAATATTCCTTTTATATTTCCCTTTTTAAATAACTTCGACACATTGAATAAGATGTCTCGATTTCCCTGCAAATTAAAGTAGGAATTATATCTCCAACACAATGTAATGTTATTTCGTACTTTTGCAGTAACTTTCTAATATAAAGTCGCTTTCTCTAAATCTTTATAGGTGGCACCTCCTTATTTTTCTTCTTCATTCAGTTACATTCTATTTTTTCCATTTTTATTTTTTTTTTCAATAAAACCCAGAGACAATTTATTTGGAGCTATTCGAAGAACTTAATAATTTTGAGGGTGAAAAAAACCTAATGGGTTAGTTTAGGAAGTGGGTGAAATGAAATGTCTAGAAATATTTCTTAGAAAGTTTTTGTTCGAAAAATAATTGCGAGAAAAAGAAGATCTGTTTTATGATTTAAGAATATGGGCTACGAAATGAAGATATATCAACATTTTTCTTTTTTTTAAATGTGCATTGATGAAATCCCTTAAATAAAAATGAATAATGTATGCCACGATGTGAAAAAAATTTAATAACCTCACAATTTTTTATGAGAGTTATTATTTTAAAATCTTTAAAAATGTATTTATGCATACAGAATTCTAAACAGATACAAAAATATGTTTCTTTCTCTAGAAATTTTTCTGAGTACATTTTAAATTCGTTCTTCGCAGTATATTTAAAAATAATTACATTAAATATTTTTATTTTGTGAAAAGGAATTAAATTCATAAAATTAAACACATTGCATTATTTAATTTATTTATGTGACATAAAAACATATGCTTCTTATATTTTACTGAAGATATGTATTAGATAAAAAGTAAAATTAGTAAAATGGTAAATTATATTCTCCTAAAGAAATAAATTTAAAGAGTCAAGTTTATATTTTATTTAATTGGAGATATATTAAAAATTTAAAATAAATTAGCTTTGATATTTGGCATTTATAGTGTTGGTCACGTTATTGTGTCAATAAATGGTCAATAATTAAATTTTGATAAAATAATTTTCTTGTACAGGAACATTAGAGCTATATAATTGATGTGATGCCATTGATGTCTCCTGGATAAATAATTCCTCTTACAAAATATGTAAAAAAAGAAAATCGTAGTGTAAATTGGCACCAGAGGAATTATAAACATCCTGATATACGTATACGTGAGCTGGCTGGATGAAGAAAGAAGTCTAACCAGGGCAGAGTACGTTTGGTTTTCGAAAAAGGAGTTGATTTTTGCAGAGAATGTGTTCTTATTTTGAGACCATTTACCAACTATATATTAATTTTCAAATTGCTAAAAAAATTTATAAATGTATTCCTTTGTAATATTTCACCAGAATCTAACTCAAGATATTTAAAAAAATCACTTTTTAAACAGAACTTCGAAATAGTTTTTCAATTTCTTCATAAAAAAATACGCGTTTTATACGTGTAAAAATTTTTTTAAAACTCTAACTATTGGTTATTCGTTTGAAAAGAGAAAGTTTCCTTTTTAATTTCCCTTCTTTTTAAATGACTTCAAACATGGAATAAGATGTCTCGATTTCCTACAAATTAAAGTTGGAATTATATGTCCAAACACAATGTAACGTTATTTCGTACATTTTCAGTAACATTTTCTCATTAAAAAGGAAATCTTTATAGGTGGCACCTCTTTTTTTTTTTTTTTCATTCAGTTTCATTCTATTTTGCCCACTTTTATTTTTTTTTCAATAAAACCTAGAGACAATTTATTTGGTGCTATTCGAAGAACTTAATAACTTGAGGGAGAAAAAACACCTAATGGGCTAGTTTAGAAAGTGGTGAAATGAAATTCCTAGAAATATTTTCCAAGTTGTAGTTCGAGAATAATAAGAAGAGCTGTGTTCTGATTTAAGAATATGGGCTGCGAAATGAATACATTCAACATTTGTGTTCTTTTTAAGTGTGTGCATTGATGAGCTCCTTAAATAGAAATTAATAATATATGACACCATAAGAAGAAATTTAATAACCATACATTTTTTTATGAGAGTTATTATTTTAAATTCTTTGAAAATGTATTTATGCATAGATAATTCTAAACAGATACAAAAAAATATGTTTTCTTTATCTAGAAATTTCTCTATAGTACATTTAAAAAATCTTTCTTTTAAGTATATTAAAAAATAATTACATAGACACTAGACATAGACATAGACTAGAGGACATAGTCTAGACATAGAACATAGTCTAGACAGACATAGTCTAGATATGGTCATAGACATAGACATTACATAGACATAATTACATACTCTTTATTTTGGGTAAGGATTTAAAGGCAAAAAATTATACACATTGCATTATTTATTTTATCTCTGTGGCATAAACACGTATGCTCCAAATATCTTACTGGACATATATATACATGAAGTTTGATAAAATAATGTTAACTTCAAAGTATATTTTAAACTATATCTATTTGTACTGTATAACATTATTTCCTACGACTGAGATTAATGGGAAAGATATGTACATGGGTGAAATGCATACAACATAAATATCCATGTGCATCAAATTAATGTTTCGATGAATTAATTTATAAACATTACATCACATGATTTGAGAGCATTTTTAGTTATATTGTAACGTCTCGGCCTATACTAGACTTATAACAGATTCAAGAAGAGGGCCCCTTTCAGATTAATGGAAACACTTTAATATTTATTTACAAGCATTATTTGCATAGATACAGAACTATATTTACAAAATATGCAAATTAAAAATACTTTGATTCACAAGTGCAGTTCACTCCAAGGATGGAGATTTTCAGTCTACGACAAATCTAATGCTTTGGTCTGCGGCATACCGTAACTATCACAAGACGTGATTCACGAAACCACAAAGATCTCCTTTCAAAACAGGTAATAAAATCCCGGCCTATTCAGTCACTTCAGAGAAAAAGAAAGAGAAGAAAAAACAACACTACTGGTTGACTCCTTGATAGTCTGGTACAGAACTATCTCTCTCTCTCTTCATCACCAAAAATTCCTTTTAAGACAATCCGTCGGGAGCTAGCCAGCTTCCCTCACTTCTCTTTGAGTAGACATTTCTTAGATCATTGTATATCACCAATCACAATGCAACAACTCATATTATATAAATCGAATCTTTAGTTTTTTCGACCTGTGAAGTTCACACAGACATTTGCTAATTTCCTGAGTTTCATTATTCATGATACCCAAATATCCGTTATCAGATTTTTTTAGTGACAGGTTGTTCTCATTAGTACTAGTTCCATGTAATATTACTAACTACCCACATTAAATATCATCTGCTGTCAAATTTCGCTGATGGGTTTATTATATATTTTCGAAATAAGATACATTCTTGTCTCTTGGAATTGAAATGCAAAAATTATTCTCGTGAGAAAAAAATTCTACAATACTGTAAGCTGAATACTATCATATTTATGAAATTAAAAAAAAATTATACAACATTAATATTCATATAGAAAAATTATATTTCTTTTATGTGAAAGGCTAATTTATATCACATTCTACTCATTCTGAAGTAATTATAAGAAAAATAATAATAAGAAAATTATTAATAATAAAAAATAAAAAAAGTAATAATAAAAAATAAAAAATAATTCACATTTTTGTAATGTAATTTTAAAATATTGACTAACTAAATATGTCGAGAAAATGTTTAAATATAGTGTTCAATAATAATTCTTATATTTATTAACCTCACCATAAGTATGTTCTTCCTTAAGAATTTATCTGCATGAATACTGACTTAAAACTGCAGTTAACGATTTCAAATGTTATTCGTTTTAAGTTCAATGGTTTTCAGCTGAATCTTTTCAACTTTCAAGTACATATATTTGTTAAAATAAAAATTTCGATAATAGAAATAAAATAATATATGATTCATGTTCAAATTAAATGTTCTGCAAGTACAATGTCCAATAAAAATTCTTATTTTGTTCACATCACCAGAAGTATCTTGTTCCTTAAAAATTTATCTACATGGAAACTGACTTAAAACTAAATTTTACCACTTCAAATGTTATTCGTTTTAAGTTCAAATGCTTTCAAGCTAAATTATTTTCTTTCACATACATATATTTGTTAAAATAAAATCTTTTTGGATAATAGAAGTAAAAGAATATATGATTCGTCATTTTTCCGCAAATAATTAAAAATTCCACTTAAATCTAAAAATATGTACAGACCATTTATTTTTTCCTGCATATGATATGGATAGATTCTTTCATTCTTTTTCTCACATAGGAATAAAATTTCATAACATATTCCCATAATTCATTATAATCTACCTATTGCAAACTATTGAAGTTTTATACTTTTGTCAAAACTAAATATAAAATGCACATTTGTAATATAATTTAAAACCATTGACTAACTAAATATTCATCAACACGGCCTTTCTGAAGGCCTTTCCAACATTAACTGCAACAAATAAAAGTTTACATAAGTAATTGACCAGCATTTAAAATTTGTTATAATAAAAATCAATCATACTATTTAAATAAGTTGCTTTAATGCTATAAAAAGTTAAATCCATTATCAACATCATATACTTTAAAAATAATTTATGCTTAATTTTTTTACAGAGATAGTAAAAGTATGGAAATCCTTGTAAACAAATGAATGGAATATTCAACTCTGAAATGACAAAGCTTTGATCTAGATAATGCAAATGTAGCCTATGTAAACTGGTTAAAGAAATTATTTTAATTGAGTTTCAAATAAGGAAAACAAATACCTTTCAAGTTTATTTTTGACTTTAAAGTTGATTAGTTTTGAGTTAGCAGTAATTGATGATGAAAATCAATATATAATGCATGTTTATCGCATAATTGTTTGAAACTTTTGTTTTCAACTTTACATTTATCTATTATGTAAATACAACTGAATATAAAATAATCTTATTACACAATTTCAACACAATATTTATAAAGCGTCTTTATATTTCTAAGAATTCATTAAAAAAAAAAAAAAATGTCACTTAAGATTTTTTTTTTTGAAAAACGTTTTTTTTTGACGATGCTCATAACAAATTAATGGGCATACCATTAGTCGTATGCAACATTAAATTACTTAAAGTACTTTCTTATACCTTGGATACGTTTGGACAAATAAAGTTAGGACTATTAAATCGGTGCATGGAAAAACATTGCTTATCAATCCAATATTATATGGATACATGGAAAAACATTGCTTATCAATCCAATATTAAATGGATATATGAAAAACATTTTTATCAATCCAATATTAAATGGATATATGAAAAACATTTTCAATCCAATATTAAATGGATATATGAAAAACATTTTTCAATCCAATATTAAATGGATACATAAAAACATTACTTATCAATACGATATTAAATAGATACATGAAAAACATTGCTTATCAATCCAATATTAAATAGATACAAGGAAAAACATTGTCTACCAATCCAATATTAATTGGATACGTGAAAAAAATATAGCTTACCAATCCCCAATTCAGTATACTTATGAATTGAAAACCTTAATTACAACCAACATCGAAAGTATCGATTTTGTATAGCTTCTCAAAATCTGGTAATATCTTGTATTATTATTCGTATGCAACACAATGAATTTGAAAACTTTGTTATGCCTTGGATGCTTTTAGACTTCATTTAATGGGCACAAATTCCGTAGACTTGTGGACTAAACTCGAACTACACCTACTACAGAGATTATCGACTTTGTATTGCTCCCTAGAATCTGACGAAAACTAACGACATTAGTAGCATGAGTAACATAGAGTCGATTGATGTTAAACTAGCAACATAGAGTCGGTAAGAGAATCAGATCAGTTTCAATGAAACTGCAAAGCAAGCTCAGCTTTGGTTTCCATTGTAATTCGATCAGTTCGTCAGTATCAGGAATTAAGAATTGGTAAACAATTTATATCGATTATTCCCAATAAAAACGGTTAGCAAAAGAATATTATGTATCAATGTATCAATGATTTTAGACACTCCATAGTCTTTATATATATATATATATATATATTTTTTTATAACTCCATATATTGAGGTGATACAAATAATTTTTTATAACTCCCTGCAAGACACTGAAAATGATGCACCAATAAAGAGTTTTAAGATTATTATAATATTTTGTATGCAAATTCTTTTCATTCTCAAGTAATCTTCGATAACAACAAAATTACACAATAAAAAAATGAAAACAATTAATATATTCTTCATGAAAGATAAAATGATCTTCAATTTTTACAGTTAACATAGCTACATGAATTCATCTTTTCACTTATGCATCTAATTTCGCAGTTAATTATCGATTGAATGTATAATTAAATTGCGAAAAACCAAAGGATTTCAATTTAAATTTAAATATATATATACGTTACTGATTTATGTATTTCATTGCAGGCAAATAAATATTACAATCATATTTTTCCAAGTACAATATTAAACACTTTGCTATCACTAAACCCTAAGTTCTTATTTTTAATCACAACATCAACAATCACACATAAGAAAAGACAGTCATCTAGGTAAAATGAAGATAAATTACCACATCTTCTACTCTTCAGTGGTTACACCTGACATACTTAGATGAGAGGAAAAAAAAAAAGACTTTCTCCGGCAACCACGTCTATCTCGACAAAAAACGCGTTATTTACCACATCTCCACCACAAACAAATGTAGTCGAACATCAACTACTCCCCGGACAAAAGGCTGTCGTGATCGACGAATCGGCGACATCATACTCCATTTCTCTCCAGGGGAGGAGATCTCGGGGAGATGAAATACCGCCGGGACGCAGTGGTCCCCGACAAATACGTCAAGAGATACCTAGTGGGCATTTCGAGGGAAGGGAAAGGAAGAAGGTGTGGTCCTGTCCCGAAATTGGACACTGAAAGGACACCATTCATCTTCTGAGCACCGGTCAGTCCATATTAGTGAGGCAGTTTTTATTCACCGATGCTCTTCTGTTGCTGCTTCGATAGCTTGGGTTGCTGGTTGCTTTTGGTTTTGTTTTGTGTCTCTTGACAAAAAGTCTTCATGTACTTGGAAGATAAAAGGTGGAGAAATCGAGATTGTTTTTGTTGGATGGAGATTAACAGGCTCTTTGAAGATGGTCCTGGTGGAGAGAGGTTTGCTGGTTGATAAAATAGTCTTAATATTTGATTTTTATGTCGGAATATCAGCTATTGTGTTTTTATTTGGATTCGTATTTTTTTTATCTAAAAGCTTAGTTTCGAATTGAATATCATTTATTTATTTATTAAATAATAGTTGCTGAATTAAAATAATTGTTTCATGATACAAATTAATTCAAAAATAAACTTATAATAAATTTAATATTTTCTAATAATATTTTCTGCAAACATGTATATTTCTTTATAGTCATCTTAAATTGAATTGATTAACTTTTATTGGATAAAAGAGAATGCTTATTAATTTACCTTTTGATTTTTACTTTTTCAGAAAATAAATTACACTTACAATACATGTATAATGAGTGCCCCAAAATTGACGTAAGAAATAATTTTATTTTTAATTAATTTTAAAAGTTAGTTCCCTTAAAAACTATTTAGTTTCCAAAACGTTATATTTTGATTCAATCTTCAGCTAAGATTATCAAATGAGGCTGTTTGACTGTATGAAAAATGTTAAATAAACCTAATTTTATTGAATTTTTTGGGATACTTTTCATATATTGGGTTAATGATTTCCTTTTTCGTGAATTGCAGTAAATATAAATATATCGATAAAAATAATAATTTATGAATAAAAAAAATTTTGATGAAATTTAAATAAATTGTTTTCCATTCATAACATTTTTGTATATTTTACAATTATTTGTTAGAATTTTTGCTTATTTTATACACAAAATATTTGAGAAACAGCATTAGTTGCAGTTTCAATTTTTTAAAAAAAGTTAATTTAAATTTATTGTGAAGAATTTTCATAGATGTAGTATATTGTTAAATATCCCATTTCCGTACACAAATTATTTATGTTATAATGATTTCCTGATACATAAAATATCAAAAATCATTTATGTTTCTATTAGTTATTATTTATGTTTTATTATGATTAGCTGAAAGCAATCAAGAATTTTTTTTTTTACAATTGTGGAAATTGTGCGAATAATTGAGAATTCTCTATAATTTGATCAATAACAATTTACCTTCAGGAATTTTAATGTTTAGAAATGTTTCTTGTAGAGTGTTCATAAAAATTTTGATAAAATTTGAGGAGATTGATAGAACCCGTCTAGTTGGATAGCATTTACTATGGAACGTAAGGACAAATGCCAATTTGAATTTCCAAAATTCGTGTAGTTAAATGCCTCGATTGGTCATTAACAATGAAACGAAAATAATTAACGGCGTCGATATATAGTCCCTTTCAGTTAAGAGGAAGACTCAGCAACATTCATTGGTGCCATTCAACTGATGTTGATGCGTAATCAAACTGATTAAGACTTCTGGTGTTACTTTCTCGTGGTGATATCTTCCATGAACTATAATGGTACCTTCAACGCATCAATGATGCCTTATGATACCCTACGCATTATGATTCCTTAATAAACTGAAGAATTGAGGATATGAATACAACATCATTTATTTTACCTGGCATTCTACTTATCCCAGTTGCAACTGTTGATGTTACTGCTTTTCATTAGAAATTTGCATACAAAAAGTTCTTAACCGCGATGTCCTGAGGACCAAAATGAGGGCATATATTAAACGTACTTATTATTTTTCAGAACTATCTGATTTATTTGTGAGCCTAGCGTATATAATTTTTTTTTTTTCATACTATGTACTATATCCTTTCTTATTTGGTCAAGATGGTTTAAGAGCATCTTGTATATAGTTTTTAAATATATTCAGGGCATTCAGCCATGTTGCAGGATAAATTTTTCAGTTCTATTACAAGCTGGTAAAGAAGTCACCAGTCAAAATATCTCTGCTAGAGCTGTACCTTGGTAAGTTTCTTGGTTGAAGGCATGATTTTCTGAAGATTTCTGAAGCTTGAATATACGTTACAAATAACAAATGCATCAATTACCACTTAGTTTTCTGATTAATAATTATTATCATTCAGATCTTATTCATCAATTTACATAGATTAATAAGAAAATATACACGGCTACAAACAATTAGGGGATATTGTGATTGTGGCACGAAATTAGCCTACAATCGACATTTTTTTTAATATAAATGAAATGGAAAAAGTTTAAAATCGAAAAATTATAACATTTAAAATGTTGGGATATGCAAATGTTTTCTGTGACGTCGAAAACTATGCGTTTTATATAAAGAGTGAAAAGCGACATCAAACATTGTTTCTGTAGGAGGAGATAAAAAGCAACTGATACGAATTGGATGTTTTGTAACAGTGACACGATACTTCACCAAGATTTATCTGGTTGGTAGCCTGGAGGTCCATCGGTCGCTTACAGACGCGTGAAACGCAATCCGTTGCAGGGAAAGTGTTAGGAGTTTCTCAAAGTGTCATTGGCAGACTATAGAATCGGTTCTTGAAAATTAGAAATGCTTGTCAAAGATCGGGGCAAAGACGTATGCGTGCCGAAACAAAATGAGGATCGGTATTCAACACTAACAACCAGAAGAAACGGCTCAATCTATTTGAAAATGACACCAACATATGAAACTGTATTCTTTGGACATTAATTGAAAAAGAACCAGTATTTATATCCACTGATGGTGTATTGACGATTAAAATTAAGAAATTGCTTCTTGAAACCTCTTTGGATTTCTATAAAAGAATAATACGTTTCAATATTTAAAAAAAAAGCTTTGAAATTTTCTACGATTTTCAATTTTATATTTATGTGAATGAGACTTTTCTATCTTTACCGTAATTACTTGTAGAAGGAGAGCAAATATTCGATGTATTGACGAGAAAATGAATGTATGACTTTCCAATATATAGCCAATCATAGAAGAATTCACTAGAACACTTCAATCTCATGTTTCTCATAAACAGAAGAATAAATAAAATTAATGTGCGTTTCAGTTCATTTTATAGCAATATTTTATTTAACTATTAGACATATTTATCAGAAATTTTCCTATAAAACGTCTACAATTACTTGTGGGATTTTAAATATACAATGACTTCAAAAGTTCGAGAATTACACGTCTAAATAAATATTATTAATAAATGCATGCAAAAGAAAATTCTATTTTATTATAATTTATACATCACCCTAAAAATCTGAAGAAATATTAATGGTTTTCTGTCTACCTTTTATTTCTGAAATAAATATGATCGGAATTCCTTTCTCATGGATAAGTTCGGTGGCACCACAGTGATATCTGTGTCCCAGCCACGTCAAAGTTCATTTTAAAAGTAGTTCAAGAACTGCCATTTTGTAAGGAAATAAAAGTAAACTCGAAGATTGCTTTTGCATTTTCTGCATATCATGCATTCAACAGAATCACGTCTTGACGTCTGTCAAGAGCGCATTTGACTCTCAAAGGCGTCAAGCTATTTAGACTGCCCGGAATAAAAAAAATTATCGATATATTTCTTGACATAAAGTTAAACTGAGCTGTCAAACTCTGTTGTTGGAATGCAAAATTTCAAGTGGTGGGAGGTTTTCATGAGTACAAAACGTGCACTTCTAAAATATAACTTTATGCCATGCTGTAAAAAATTTACAAAGGTTCCTACAAATTAAATTTGACTTATTATTATTTTGACTTATTAAATTTTGAATTAAATTTGATTATAACATTTAATAGTTAAGCTGCTTGCAGAGAACACATTATTAAAGCAAAATAACAATTTATGTTTAAATGTGCAATATTTTGGTCTTTGTGTATAAAAGATATTTATCAGATAATTTTAATCTTAATCGTTAATGAACAAGCTTTAGTATGTAAATATGCTTAACATCTTTAACACCATAAATGCTACTCATATTTACAGATTGAAAGTGTTGTAAATTACTTAATGTATTGATCGATGAAATAATATTTCAAATCTACATAAAAATTCAAATATTTCTGTAAGCATTTGAAATATTCTGCAAAATCTTTGTTTATTCATGGATATTTTGCAAATATCAACATTAATATGTTTTTAAAATACATTAACATTTTAAATATCTATCAAAATAAATGTTGTTTAAATTATTAAAACATCTATATTTTCTAATTTCAATCAAATAAGCTTAAAATATCATGTTTTTTCAAAATAAACATATAGAGGTTGTGTACTTTTGACTTTGAATTTAACTAATACCTTATAGATAAAATGATTATTTTTTCAATTACTTATAAAACTTAAAAATTAATTATGATTATTATGATTTTAAATAAAAATTTGCATTTTTTGCAGGAACAACTTATTATTTTCTTTTATTTTTACACTATTCAAAACACAATTAAAAATTTATATATATTTTGAAATAAATATAATAAATTACTTAATTTCAAAAGAAAAAAAGGTATTACAGATGTAAATTAGAAAAGAAAATTACATTTGTAAATGTGGATAAAAATTAAATAATATGAAAAACTTTGCCATATTCAACTGAGATATTTCACATTTTTTAGTCACTTGATATCTGACACATTGTAATCATTGTTTATCATAAAAAATTAAAAAAAAAATGTAGAAAAAAATATTAATAAAGATTTATTAAAATAAATAAAATATTAAGGGATAAAAATTGATGTAGAAAAATTGTATTATATTCAACTCAAACATTTGGCAATTTTTAGTCACATTACATCAAATACATTTTGTCATATAAACAGCATATTCTATTGAAACTGAAGTTCATAATCAAAGAAGAAAACAAACGCATATTTTGTATAGTTAATAAATTATTTTTATGATTTAAAATTTGCTTTGTATGATTTAAATAACTCTACATCAAACAAGAATAATTAATTATTTATTTTGTGCCATTTTTTTTTTCTACATTTAATTGCTGTTGTTTTGTGTTTGCTAATTTCCCCAAACAAAAAATAAATTTAAAAAAATATTTTTCTATTTTAAAGCTCTTTTTCTGAAATTCCAAAAACATCCAAAAACTCTTGGAGACATTATACAGAAAAAAAATTAAAAGACGACAGAAAGAAAAATGGTTTATTTATATGCAAAAGTAATATTTTGTGTCATTTTAGTTAGTTTTTTTTGTCATTTAGATAGTTAAGAAAGCAATTACATGTCTCATTTTTTAAAGTAGGCCATATAATTTTAAAACCAAGAATTTCTGTTGTTTGAATTAGAAGACTTTGTTCATAAAAAATGTTTTAATGTAATATTTGTTAACAAACAGAATATAAAAAATGCATTGTTTTTTTTTTTTTTTGTGTTTTTTCAAATTGCTGAATTTTATTATGCTTTTAAACATTATATTTAGAGTACAATATATTTATATAATTAAAAATATTATTAATATACCTTATGTATATCCAGTGTAAAGGAATTTAAATTGTTTCCATTAATATCTGTGGTTCAATATGATTATATTTAATTATATAGATTTTGTTCAAAATGATTCTACTAATCCAATTAAAGAAATATTATTTCGAAAATGCAATGTTCCTCTAAAATTTCAAATAAAGAAATTAAATTGAATATATATGTTATATTTTTCTAGTACATTAAAATAAATGCTATTCCGATGGTATTTAATATCTTTGTAAAGAAATTGAATCTAAATTATTTGCGGAATATTTCTTAAAATCTTTTAATAGAATTTCTATAAATTTTTAATTTATACTTTAATGGAATGTTTAACTTACTATATAAAATAAAACATCTGACTTAATCTGGCTTAACTTTAACTGGTATATATAATCGGACTAATCTCCGACTGACATCTAGCAGCTGTCTGTTCCAACGGCCATCAGATACTACAGAGTTCTGATCAGAAGTAAATATTCTCTTAAACATCGCATTATTGAAATTACTTTAATTTCCTGAACTCATCTTATAGCTGTAGTAAAATCAGTAAGTAGCTCATCCAATTGGACTTGATACTTCATTGCTAATTATAAAACATTCTTAAAGCATATTTAGTAGTCGTTTAAGTGGCTTCATATTAAATAAAGTTAATTTTAATTAAGCTATTTTTAAATATGCTAAAATTATTTTTAGAAAATATATATTTATATATTTAAAAAATTAATTAGAAAACTAATCAGTTTATAGATTTGTATCAGGACTTTAATTGTTAATTAAAACAAACATTACTATTTTAATCTAAACATTTCGTGTAGTTTTAATTAAATTCGTTTATTAAACAATTTTTCCTAGTAGATAATTGGAAAGTTATAAAATCAATGAAAAAAATGAGTTCATAATTAGACTTTAGGAATATCATTGAATAAAAGAATTTGTTATACATAACAATAATAATAAATAATAATAATAATATAATATATATATATATATATATATATATTATTATTATTATTATTATTGCTTTTATATATATAAATGGATTTATGTATATCTGTATGTATGTTGACAAAATAACTGATTAATATTTAAATAATTTATTTGCCTTTATTAAAAAAATTTTAATTGTTAAATACATTATACACGGTGTCATCTGGTGTCTTGATGATGTTTAGCACTAACTTAATTATAATATTAAATTAATGACATTAAAAGGTCTCTAAATCTATATACAGTTATTATTGGATTATATTAGGCTTTTTGTCTTCTCCAATGGTAAAATGTTAAAAAAAAAAAAATTATTTAAAATATCTTTAGTACCGTCGTAGATTTGGCTGATATTTTAATTTTTTAATTAAATAAAAAATATTTATAACTTCAGGAGAACTGGACAAGCATTCCAATATTAATAATTTTTAATCAAGAATATTTTAAAGCATTGCCTTAGAAATACCAATCGAATAGAAGAACATTCCAGAAATACCATACCCCAAAACAAATTAATGAAGACAAATCTTCATTGGAAAAAGTCCACGCGCAGCTCTATGACATTATAACATACCTAAAATAAAGGATTAAATAAGAAATCTTAAAAAGTAAACTGAAACATACAGCAGTGAAGAAACACGAAAAAGTAAATTACTACTACTACAGGAAGGAAAAGAAATGCCACTGAGTTCGGAAGCTAACTCAGCAATTCATCCTGTTTAAATATTAAGGTCTTTCAGACTGCTTGCTCAAAGGTAAGACGTAACAAGCGCTGAGGGCCAGCATTCTGCTCTGCGAGTATTGGATTAAATATATTACTTTGTCAGTTCTTGTTTTCACAAAAGCTTCCTTTTATACACCAGAAATACATCACGTCGAAGTCTGGTCATGAATTATTCCATTTTCCTTTAGGTTCGCATTTTGCACTTTTTGTAAGTAAATATCCATCAGAGGGCATGTGGGAGAAGTATATCAACTGCAAAAAATCAAGAAGTGATGTTGGTTTCCAGGGAAATTGATTTTCTCCTCTTCTTTTATAACTCGTGTAATTTAATTTGCTCGGAAATGAAAGCATGAAGATTTAAAAATGTTTTTAAAGTGTATATCAATAATGAAGTAAATGCAATATGTAATGATTCAGAGTTCTTTTTTTCCGCAAAAAGTGCATGGATTAAAACGTGAAAATTATCAAGCTTTTAAATATATTAGCTTTAAAATATTTTAGATATTAGTTTTTACTCTTATTCATATACATTAACCGTTATCTGCAAGCAAATGTGATTAGATGACATACGTATTTTATTGAATATAAAGAGTAAATAGCTTTAATGTGTATGTAAAATGAAGTTTCGCAAATTTTTTTCAGAAATTAAATTAAATGAAAAATATTTTATGCTAACGGTATAATTATTAATGTGTTTAATGTTAATCTGGATTATGTGAAATAAACATTAATTCTTCTCACCTCTAAAGGAAATTTTAAATCAAAAGCGTGTTCATAATTATGGATAAATTATTATTCTGAAAATAATAATTTAAAATAATATGAACACAAATATATGAACACAAATATTTAATAGTTATCAGATCTGCAGAATTATGGAAACTACGAATATAGTTTATTATTTAGATTATGTAACATTTAAATGGAAAAAAATGTAACATTTTAATTATATGCATTAAAATTAAATGTCATTTTTAATACGGATAATACGGATCTGTAATATATGGATACGGATACCACAATACGGATACCACAATACGGATATGTGAACTAAATGTTCAAATAACGAATCCTCACGCAACAGAGAGAAATCGCTTCTAGAAACAAACACTTGCTTATTAATCGTCATCGAATAACTATTATTTAACAAGTTTGTGCAAAAGAACATACATTTTTACGGTAGATGGCATATTTTTTAATCCATAGCGTGCATCAAAGAACCGAACATCTAAGCACAAAATCCTTAAGCACTTGAGAGAAGTCGTTCATTGATGCGTCATCGCGTATCTTACGTTTCTCATCAAAATGCAATTGGCCTTTTCGCACGCCTTTCTCAAATCTCATACATTTAGGAAATATATTTTAAATACCCTATATATATATATTATTTCCAATAGCAAGTTTAGCGCACTACAGATATCATGAAAAAGAAAAAATTACAAAGTGCAAGAATGAAACAAATGATAGCAATTAATCCATCAACTTAAGTTTGGCAATCGAATAATGCTTCCATACAAAAACAGGAGACAGTAAAGAACAGGAAGCAAGTTGTGACATATACAAATCTTCCTCGTTATCACATAGGAGAAAGAGAGGCCAAGAGTCGATTTCATTCAGTGAAGGATCTTGCGGAGACAACCGAGACCACAGAAAAGCTGTAGCAATGCCACTAATTTTCTCTGGGCTATTTAGAACAACCCATCTGCGTTCTACAGCCGATCTCTAAGAAACTCCCACTTAGAGTCATACTGAAGGCCGTGTTTGTAGATCATTGTGCAGCATTAGATGTTGCCTGGAGTACACCACGAGAACTAGATCTACGTTGCACTCCTTAAATATTGTATAGCAATTGTAATAAGTTCTGTAGAATCAAGCATTTATTATTAGTCACCGCATAACTATTATTCAACAACATGTGAAAAAATGTACTGCTTTTTATTTCAGTAAAAATTTATAATCCATAATGGCGATCAGTGACCAGAATATTTTAACGTCAACAGGAGAAAATCATCAACATCTAAAATCAAACATTTGTTCATATTAGTCACCGAATAACTATTATTTAATGAAATGCGCAAAAAATCATTAATTGTTACGGTAGATGGCATATTTTTTAATCCATAGCGTGCATCAAAGGACCAAACATCTACGCACGAAATCCTGGCACTTGAGACAAGTCGTTCCTTGATGCTTCATCGCGTATCCTACGATTTCTCATCAAAATGCAATTGGACTTTTCGCACGCCTTTCTCGAAGTCCCGTCATATTATCAGTGCACGGAGAGGTGAACGGTAATTGCACCTTACACTTTCCGCCCTCTGAATTGGAAACAAATTAGGAAAATGCAAATTTTGTTCCATTCCGTAATTGCTCGTAAGGAAGAATGTCTTCTGCAATGATTATTAAAAAGATGCTGAGTAGCTTGTCTTTGGGCATTTGCGTTGGCTTTCAGAGTAATGGAAACAACTTTTGAAAAGCAAGAACGTTCTTGTGTTTCTTTCTTGAGGAAATTTTTCTCTAATATCCGGATTAGAATATTAAGTATTCTTAAGCCTTCTTCAGGATATATTTGCTGGTTGTTGTTTTTAGTTTCTTTTCTTCAAAAGTCTTTTGGATATCTTTATTTAAGTGTTAAATTCTTTCTGGATATAAAATTGCATGAAATGTTTTAGATAAACAATTCAAAGTTAGAATGCAGAAAATGAATTTTAGTCGTTTATTCACAAACCGAATTATACTAGATTTTTAATTTTTGGTGTCTAAATAAATGTACTTTACTGTTTCAAATATTAAAGTCGTTCATTAATTAGCTTAGTAAAGGTAAACTATCATGGAAAATAAAATGTGCAGAATACTTAAGTAAAATAATGCATAAATATTATTACTTACTACATAAATAAGCTAATAATGTTTATTAATTTAATTATTTTGAAGTGTATTTCCATTTTGGATAAAATGTGAAAATATTGATTTACAAATTATTGCATTACACCACCAAATATAGATATAAAAAGAAAATTAGCACACAATAAAATAATAATAATAATAGTAATATATATATATATATTATGGTGTATATATGGTATGGTTTATTTATATATTTATATATATATATATAAATATATATTAAAGCGCTTACCAGTGCTATTATTACTTTTAATTATTTCTTACATATTCGTATTTGTAATAGAATGGTAAGAAATGTTCAATAGTATAATACAAAAATATTATGTAAATATGAAAGCCGAAAAATTACTAAACTAATTTTTTATTTTGATGAATAAGTTAATTAATCTTTTTTGTTTAGATAAATAATAAATTATTCATACGTTTTTAAAAATACGCAGTATGATAAAAATTTCGATTTAATTTTATTAGCTCAAAATATATATGTAATTGTTTTGTACATTCAGGCAAAATTTTGCAGCTGTGTGAATAAATATTTTGCAAACTAACAAAAGGATGTGAGTGAAAAACCAAATTAGTATTGTACATGATATCATGCTTCGAAGTTTTGCAAATTTGGTATTAGCACACGCATTTTAGTAAGTTAACAGAAATTTAAAAGGGACATTTGACTGTAAACAATCCTTTAAATGTAGATATGGTATTTCTTTTCACTAATATCACAGCCCAAAAGGAAAACCCAATTATTTCATTCAATTCTAGTTCATAAGAGATAAATATAACCAGTAATTGATTAATTATTTAATATAAACATTCTGCTTAAACAAAAGTGTACCTTTTTCCTTTCAACTTAGTTTGTATCAAATATTCTGATTAATCATTTACTAAAAAAAATTTTTTAAGTCAATTTTTATTTCTTTTTACCAATAGGCAATGAACCAAACAAAAAATATGTGGTTATGATAATAAAAGCTATAAGGCAATCAGTGCAAATATAAAAACGACAGTAATATTTTTTTAAAGACTTTTAATATAATGCGGAGAAAATTGAATCTGTCAAATATTTTACACAAAATTTCATGTTAATATTATATTCAGAAAACAAAGGATGAGTGAAAAACCAAATTAGTATTGTAGATGATATCATGTTTTGAAAGTTTTGCAAATTTGGTATATAGCACATGTAAGAGGACTTTATCAATTATCCCCACAAAAAAGATTGTATGTGGTGTAAGTGAGCAACTGGAAATTGAAATGTTGTAGATCTAAAAAATGTATTGTAGCCAAAGAATTGCAGTATGTATAAGTATTCAAAATATGACATTGTGGAAAACTCATCTGAATATTTATTTGATATTAAGGCTAAAATAATTATACAGCATCAATTATCAATGATATTCAAATTCAATGAAAATGGAATGATCATATAAGCTGTACTTATGTACAACACAAAAAATGGTTATGTAAATATTTGAATTAAGAAACTATTAAAAAAACTCATACCTATTATCAAATTGCTATTCTTAAAAATAAAATACCTTATAAATTCAATGAAAACTGTCATTAACGTAGAACTGTTCCATAATAATTCAACGGACACCAAACAGCAACATAATAAATGTCTTTGTGGGTTATATTCTTGGGGTTTTTATCAAGCAATATTAGCAAGTAGTGAAAAACATAGTAGACCTATAATTCATATAAAACACCCATCATTGAACTTTATTTGACAAGAGTATACCAATTTTCAAAGACTGCTGTCAAATAAACTTCTTGAATGTTGGGAGATGGCTGACACGGAATTCAAGTGAGAGTCTGCATCTGTGATATGGAGTAAATATTCGAAAAAGCTTCTGCTTCTTTTGAATCATAAGAAAGTGTACATTCTTAAGAAATAGTATTCATTTTAATAAACTTTCAAGATATTTAGCTATGTGGAAAGATTTTATGAGCGTTTTTATCATAGCAAGAGGGAAAATACTCTGCACGTAATAAAATAATAGAGAGATAATAAATTTAGAAAATTAGAGAATAAACATCGAGAAATTAGAGTTTAAAAACATAAAGAATACTCTATTTTTAAAAGAAAATTCTTACATATATACCCGAATAATTTTAATTAATATTTTTAAAAATTCTGTCATAATATAGGATTGACAACTATTTCGCCATTAAAATGACAAAAACGTAGATTTTTCTAGCTTTTTCCTTTTTATACTGCTTGAGAGCATGAGTATCTTTTATACTTTTAAATTAGTATCATATATGCATACATAAAGTATTGTTGGTTTTAATTTAGATGACAGATATTTTTTGTATTCAATTTTAAATAAATTTGTAGTCAAAAGCGATTTTTTTTTTTCAGGATTTATTTTTCTCTGTAATTTTTTTCATTTCTCTGCAAAAACTTTAAACACATAAGATATTTTTATAATAAAGATATAAGCAAGAAATATTTTACTTATACTTAAATTGATACATCTTTGAGATCATTATATATCTAATATATAAAGGACTATATAGTGCTCTCTTTAAATTGCTTTTTTTCTATATTCTCATTTTCTTTTCAAAATCTTAAGGCAATTTTGTACGAAGTAGAAGCTTACAATTTTTGCATTCTCTTTGTTACGCATGTGATAAACCTGTTTTTGAATTTACCATTAAGGCTTTTAATACTTTTTCATTAATAAAATTATATGTGAATATTAAGTTTCATCGTTTTTACTATATGTCGCAGTACAAAATTTATAATAAACCTTTTTTTTTTTTTTGTTGTATCTAAAGTACCATCTACAAAAAATTGTAAAAATAGTTTTATCCAAAAAAAAAAAAAAATAAAAATTGCAATAAAATTTAAAAAAAAAAAAAAATTTAATTAAATATTTAATTTAAGAAGATTTTTTCCAAAGTTATTTTTAAGAATTGAATATTGAAAGCAATACATTCACAATATGGATCATTATTCTTAAAAATAAAAAAATAAATAAATAAATTTTAAATTATTATTTTAAATAAATTTATCTATTAAAATAAAAGATAAAATATTATTTCAATTTCATTTAAAATTTCATAATTCATTCAATTTCATAAAATTTCAAAAAAATTCATAATTTTATTGCAGTTGGCTTTCAACGGCCTGAGTGCCAATTGGGTTTCGCGCTTCCTTTTGTACCACAGGCTTTGGTTCGTTCCTGCCTGTGGCATGATGTTTTGTTAGTTGTTCGGAATTCACGCTGAATTGTAGGTCCTAATCTTATTAGCCCAAAAAAGCGTGCAAAAATGATTATAGAACGACAAACCAAATAGTTGTTTGTATTATATCTGTAAGTAATTTTTGCAAAAATTTAATCTAGCTCAATCTGTACCACACAAAAGTAAATATCTCGTACTAAATCATTAAATATATGAAAAACACAACTTTAAAAACATTTAAATTAAAAAAAAAAACCTGATAAATAATTAATATATAAATACCCATTACTATCCACGCATAAGAATAACAACAAGTAAAAATATTGACAACAATTTTGTTAAGCCACTAGTATGTAAGTAAAAATTTCAATGTCTATTTAACTGAAAAATAATTTACTTCTCGTCACGTTTTATGTTTTACCAGATTAAAATGTTAATAAATTAATAAAAATGACTCATTATTATTATTAATGGACTCATTATTATTACTCTATTTAAAATGAACTCATTATTACTACTCTTATTTAAAATGGACTCATTATAAGTTTTAATTTATGGCAGTAAAAATTGCTTAATCTTTATTTAATATTATATTTAATATATATATAGCAGAAGTTTTTAATAAAAATTTATTTTTATTTAGTTATAAAGTTTTTTAAGATTTTATTCACGATTGCTTGTGAATAAATAAAAAAAGTGAACAAATAATGAGATTAAAAACTGTTTTTCATTGCTGTAGTAAAAGAATTCACTTGTGAAAAATTTATAAATTTCTTCTTACTGATTTTTTTTTTTTTTTTTTTTTTGAATTTACTGATTTATTCATTATTAAGTGGATTTTTATTGAGAAGGAACCAAAGTCCTTTATTCCAGCTACTCCCTTTAATTACAATTCCAGCATGTATTCTAGCATATAAAGGAACTCTACTATTATTCAATGATCTTTATTACAGTTGGTTGGATCCTATCTGTACGAATTTAGACATTTATTATCTATCTCAATCTATGCCACACACAAAAAATAAAATAAATATCGCTTACTAAATAATTAAATACATGAAACACAATAATAAAAAATGTTTAAATTAAAAAATATAAATAGTTAATATTATAAATGTCCATTACTATCCACACATAAGAATAACAACAAGTAAAAAATATTGACAACAATTTTGTTAAGCCACTAGTATGTAAGTAAAAATTTCAATGTCTATTTAACTGAAAATAATTACTTCGTCACGTTTTATGTTTTACCAGATTAAATGTTAATAAATTAATAAAAAATGACTCATTATTATTATTAATGGACTCATTATTATTACTCTATTTAAAATGAACTCATTATTACTACTCTTATTTAAAATGGACTCATTATAAGTTTTTAATTTATGGCAGTAAAAATTGCTTAATCTTTATTTAATATTATATTTAATATATATAGCAGAAGTTTTTAATAAAAATTTATTTTTATTTAGTTATAAAGTTTTTTAAGATTTTATTCACGATTGCTTGTGAATAAATAAAAAAGTGAACAAATAATGAGATTAAAATTGTTTTTTTTTTTCATTGCTGTAGTAAAAGAATTCACTTGTGAAAATTTATAAATTTCTTCTTACTGATTTCTTTGAATTTACTGATTTATTCATTATTAAGTGGATTTTTATTGAGAAGGGGCCAAAGTCCTTTATTCCAGCTACTCCCTTTAATTACAATTCCTTGTATTCTAGCATATAAAGGAACTCTACTATTATTCAATGATCTTTAGCATTTCGCTGCCCATTGAGAAGGATGTGATTTCAAAAATATTTCTTCGAAGTTTACTGCTTTTATCCTTAAGACTCAAAATATTTGGAGTTACTTCTAAAAGTGTGGTTCTGGATTGACTTGGTAATTGAGTCTGCAGAAATGCAGAAATAAACAGCTTGGCAAATCGGAAAAATCGTGACTAAGTGGCTATTCAGATGAATAGGCCAGCAGAACACTCGCCAACGTTAATTGAATCAATTTGGATAGGGAGTAAGTATAATGAGTGGTGTGGAGTGTGCTTTGGTTAGCAGTGAGTTAATGTAGAGATATTCTTAGCCACAGACGTTTCTTTCTTCTTTAGACGTACTGACTACTTTATACGCTTTATATTTTCTTCTATTTAAATATTTTTTCATATTATAAAATTTTACATAATATTAATTTTTTTATAACTAAAATGTGTTGTTGTTTCTTATCCCACTTGGTTGACAGCAACATCTAGACTAAGTCCAAGAATAAGTGCGGTCGCATACATAAGGGGAAAGCTACTGTTGTGATGGAAGACGTGTAGGTAGAAGTCTGACTTGGCTCCGTGATGCTGAAGAAGGAGGGAAGTGGCTTCCGGAAGGACTGTTAACGGCAACTAACCCAGATTTGAGTGTCGCATGAGAGAAACACATGAAAATTCTTAACAGGTAGACTAATTAGGCAAGATACTAAACAACCCAAACGTCATCGAGTCTCCTCGTTTTCTGAAACAGTGTCTACAACAAAGACGACATTGGATTCAACTACGGACCTAATGCTCACCATAGGCTAATGCTTACAACTGAGCCCGAATAGGCCCATAATTAAATTTTTGGATCAATATTATTAGATACAAGATGCTCACAAAGTAGTAGAATGCGCATCGTAGTTAATGTGGTTAGGTTATGATATATCTATATATGTTATATTATAAATCAGTACGACTCGTGGCTCAGGGGTAATGTGCGCGATTGGTGAGCATTAGGGTGGAGGTTCAATCCGCTCGAGGCATTGCTGTAGACATTATTTCAAAATGATGATACTCGATGGAGATTTTGATGTTCAATCTTGCTTCATTATTCAGACGACCTGGTGGGAGTTTTTCCCGATCTGATACGCAAATGCAAGTTGTTTCATCTAAAAAGTCCTCCCGGAAGATATTACCTTCCAAGCTAAGTCATACTTCTACCTAAGAGTGCACCAACAGAACAGAAATAAAAAAAATTGCATAATTTTAATTAATAACATTCTTATAAAATTTTAATTTTTAAAGCCAAGCCTAAGCCCAATTTTAATAAAAAACATTATAAAACTTATTTTACAAATTACTTATATAATTTAATATCTATTATTATTTCTATTGAATATAATAATATTCATTTTAGCACAATAAAATTCTTTTTTACAAATATATATGATTAGCGCATTCGTTAATACCCACCTCCGATTCAGAATAAAAATAATATATATTAAATATGCAACGTATCTTTACGTTCTTTTACGTCATGTATTTATAATGTAATTCGTTCCTACATTAAACGACAACGCTGCCTGCATGGAAGCACGCAGTTCCATTCTATTGAGATGAATGCATCGTTTATGGTAACCATCAATTGTCCCGCCTCCGAACAGGCAGCCGAACATCTGCGGCCATTAATTTCTCCCTCCCACAAAATCCACTTTCCCTCACATCCTCAAATAAACCTCACGCTGTCACTCCATAATAATCACCCTGTTCAATTCATAACGGATTCGAAAACTACCAACGAAAATATGTGAGCACGATGAAGATAGAAACCTTAAAAAATTATTCACATTAAATAATTTTCAGGTGAAGGAAGAATTCAAAATTTGTATTGAAATATTTTAGTTTTATTAATATTCTTTTAAAAATCATAATATTTTATTGATATTTCTTAATAAAAAGTCAGATGTCAGCCCTACGCCGAACAGTTATTTTAAACAGGGACCTACGATTTAAAGAGTATTCCGAACCACGACAGACACCCATGGCACAGTCGAGACTGGAACCCGAAACCTGTTTCCCCGCCTGCCAGAGCGCTATTCATTCAGCCATCAGCCCTCTATTTTTTTGTAACGATAGATTAAAATTTAACAAAATTTAATTTTAATAACTAATATTATTTTTTTTATCTCACAAATTTCATTAAACACCAATACCATCAATTTATTATCAAAAAATTTTTATATCAACATTACCATCTGTCAATTTCCTATCTATTATTATTGCAATTATTTAAAATAATATTCAATTTAGCTCAATAAAATTCATTTCCTACAAATGGTTACATCCAATACATTCCTTAACACCCACTTACAAAATCAAAATGCAACGTATTAGCTATTAAATATACAACGTATCTTTATGTTCTTTAATGACATGTATTTATAATGCAATTCGCTCCTACATTAAACGAAAACGCTGCCTACATTTAAGCACGCAGGTCGATTCTATTGAGATGAATACTTCGTTTATGGTAACCAATTGTCCCGCCTTCGAACGAGCAGCCGAACATCTGAGGCAATTAATTTCTCCCTCCCACAAAATCCACTTTCCGCTCACATCCTCAAATAAACCTCACGCTGTCACTCCATCATAAGCATCCTGCTCAATTTACAACGGATTCCAAAACTACCAAAGAAAATAGGTGCTTCGATGAAGACAGAAACCTCAACAACTTGGTTCTGTCCATCAAAAAAGAGATGCCTCAAAATCACATTTGCTTTCCAGAAAAGAGGTGGGTTTTGCAAAAACTCTTTCAGAAACAAACTGCTTTTCCCAAAGATATAGAGGGAATGCTAACATATTTCATAATAGATGCGTGAATCCAGAAAGGACATTATTCTTGTGCAGGTCGTCCGCCATTTTGCGAAGTCCCGTAAATGGTTCAAAGTCACGCTAGCTAGCTATGTAAGCACGTTTTAATGCTATACTGCGTCATCACGTGATTTATTGAGAACTGTATTTAAAAGAACGATCGCATTTCTTACTATGATGTAAGTGGATTTTATTTTATTTCTTGAAATGTGTTTGTATTATGAGATTTTTCGATTTGGAAAAAAGAATCATTATTTTTCAAGCACTTATGTGTCATGGGAATGGAAATACACACCAAACTCTAATGCTTTTTTATATGTGAGAGAATAATTTTAAATTATCAAGCAAGATTGTGTCAAATTTATGTTCAGAATAAATTTAATGTTTGTTAATGTAAACATGCTAATGATAGTTAAAATTTATAGAGAGGTATTCTAATAGTATTAGTTCGGATATTATGACAGTCATTTATTTGTAATTTATTTATTGGTGTGTACAAAAATTTGTTCAGATATGTTTAGTACGCATTTTCCTTTAAATGTTTTATTTTATTATTAAAAGATATTTTTAAATAAAGGAAATGAACATGAATAAAATGTAATGTAATACTTCTCTCTTCTCAAATAATTGTACAAAATTATGACAATTGGGAAGTTTAATGATTTTTCATAAATTACTTTTTTGCGTTATCTTAGTATTGATGATAAATGTAGAATCACTTTAGTTTTAAACAAGCATTTGTTTAGTTTAATATGCAGACAGCAATTTTTTAGCAATTAGCTACATAAATAAAGGTCTGTTATTTTTATAAATTTTAATTCAAATTTAATTTATATTCAATTTTAATTTAATTTTCATTCATTTTTTGCTGGTTACATTACATAAAGAAAATTAAAATAAGTAAAGGCATTATTTATTACGTCCTTTTTTTCATTAATGTTTTAAACTACTTATACATTCATGTGCCTGAAAATAATGTAAAATTAAAATATCTAAACCACTTTTTCGTAAAATATTTTTTATTACTAGATTTTTGCTATTATTATTAGATATATTTAATTCAAATTTGATATGGTTTAGCTTTTTTTATAATTCATTTTAACTACTAAAAATTTGAAATTTCATGCAGATACAATTTTGATTAAAAAGGAAATGCATTGCCCAAAAAAATTAAAAAAAAAAATAAATTTTATGTCTTTAAAAAATAAATATCAGAATTATTTCATGTGTGAAAAAAGATCCCTTCTTACATATTTTTGCATATTGAATTATGCTAAATATTCATTATCATTTAGCAGTATTAATAAGGTCAATTGATGATAAAAATAATAAATCATTTCATTATAAATAATCATTTCTGTTTACCTGAGAAAATTCAATTTTAGATATGTTTACGAATAACAGATTTCCTTCTAAACTATTTTACTTTGTCAGCTAGTGATGGAATAATCTATCAAAAACAGAATAATATATCAATAACTAATGTAAAACTAACAATAAAAAACCAACTAACATTATGCAATTTATACTACTTGTGGGTTTTGTACTTAAAGGATGTAAACATTTATTAGTCCAAAAGCGTATTGCAAATTGTTTATATGCAAGTTTTATATAACGGTTTACTCCAAATCTAAATTCTTGGGCAATTTTATAATTTTATACTTTTTCTCTTCAATATTTTAATTTTGTCTTTAAACATTGTAGTATTACAAAAATTAGGTTGATTCTTTTTACTTTATGATTGGTTTTAATTTTATGTTTAAATAATTACTTTTCATCAATAAAAATATATAATATTACGAAAGTCATTTTTAAAAAATAGCAAAATTTTCAAAAAAAAAAAATAAATAAATAATAATAATAATAATAATAAATTTTGAATATTTCATTTCAAAATTAATTTAAAAAATATCTTTGGCAAATTTGTCTATACCCTTAAGCTATAATTCAAACATTTTTGCACCAAGAAATGAAGTTTGTAGTTAATTATCATATATTTTACTCATAGAATTCAAACATATCAAACAAGATAAAGTAAGAAAAACTGTATTTTGATTCATTTAGCCAATGGTTTAAAATAAAAGTTAGTTCTGTAAAAGTGGCCACGATATAAATCTCTTCGTAAATCTTGCATATATACCTTAGCAAAATATTTCTAAACTAAAAATTTTGAAAAGAAATATAAAATCTTCGCTTTTAACTTCTCTATATTTTGTGTATTTAAACATTGTAGTATAATAAAAATATATAATTTATTTTTACTTTACGATTATGGTTTTAGTTTTCTGTTTAAATAATTCCTTTTTATCATCAAAAGTTATAATATTCCAACAGTTGTTTTAAAAATCTAATAAGAAAATTAAAATTATTGATCGGCAAAAATTATTTTAAATTAACTTACCATATTTATATATATTCTTGAGCTATAATTCAAACAATTTTAGCATTAAGAAAAGATGTTATTACTTAATGATGATACATTTTACCTATATACTTCAAAGACGTTTGTATACACAATATAAAGATGATATCATATTTAAATTAAATTTAACAATAATCAAGCTTAATTTGATGGAAAGGAAACAGTTTTATAGATTCTGAAAATGAGCAAAATATATTTTTGTATTATAATTTTAAAGAAAGACAATCCTTACAAATTACTTTAAATTTTTTAATTTGCTTAATATCATTTAGAGGATCATACTACTGCATCGCTAACCAGAAGATGAGCAGAAATATTTATCGAATTAAAAAACGAAACCTAAAGAAAAAGAAAAATTTTAGTTGCTTAAGAAAAATTGAAGAATCTATTTGACATTGCTCAGGATTGTGTTACAAAAATTAAAAATTAACAAGATAGAAGACAAACAATATCACGTTTTTTCTCCTTTCTGCAGTAAGAAATTATATTTGTAGGAAGACTCGAAGAAAAAGTAATTAAATTTCGATTACATTTTCGCTGTTTGCCACGCTGGGCGCTTAACAAAAAGCTATTTGTTGTTTGGAATTTCGTTTCTTCAAATATTTAATCTATTTGCAGGAACTGGAAAGAACAGCATTTGTTTGTATGCTAATTTTAAACGTATAAAGAAAGACTTAGTAAAATTCGTTTTTAATTTAAAAGAATCTTCTCAAAATTAGATTTTTACAATGACAACATTTTGTAAGAAACAGTAAAAAGACAATTCGAGAAAGAATTGATGTTATCTTAAAAAGAAAATTTCGAATTCAACTCTTAACATAATATTTTTAACTTTCAGAATAATAATTAAAAATAACGTATATGTTTCCAATGATATCGTTTTTCATAAAAATAGGCATGGTATTGAAAAAAAGGCTATGTAATAATTCTTTTTAAATTAAACACTACTGTGCACAAAATAAATGTAACTCAATTAAGTGATTTAAAATATAATTTGAAATTATTGTCTTTATAATCTAATTCTGTGTTGTTTGTTATTAATATAATCTTACAGGTTAAAAAATGAATTTATAAGTTATTTTAAAAACGAAATCTTCCAAAACATTATATTAGCTCATAATGTTTATAATATGTTATATATGTTAATAGCGAAACTTATTGCAACTAGTTTCTGTATTATTAAAATATTCATAATTGTGAAAATTGCTTATTATTATTATGCTATAACAGCCTGTTTTCAATTGCTAAGTATTTCTAGAACGTATCTGAACTGTTTTGCTAATTACTTCCTACTGATTTACATAATTTATTTAAATTTAAATACAATTAATAAATGTTCCATCATGAACATTAGTAAACTTAATTTATTAAATAGGCATATTCCTTGCAGTAAATATTCATTTTATTCCATTACCCTAATGTTATTTATCAACACAGATCTGAAGATAACAATTAAAAAAAAAAACAACAAAATTAAAAGCAATTACTTATTTATATCAAAGCAACAATACTAATTAGAAATAAATTTTTAAAATAAGATTATGAATAGCAATTGGAAAAAAATTTCTGGAAACCTGTAAAATATGAAGTCCTTAATAAACAAACAGAATATATATGCTAAATAATTCAATTAATTTTAATTTTTCGATGTATATAAATATGCATAAACATATATGTATACAATAATGAATATCTTCCAAATAAATTATTATTGTTGAATTCAAATTCTTCGCATATGTTTTGGCTTTTATTATCTTTGAATTGGAAGGCGTTGTACTTAAGCATTACTGAATATATTTTGTATTCTTCCACAGTTTCATTAACGTGCTGCCCAGCTCAGAATAATCAGAGATTTGCAGTTTAAACAAATCAATGGAATTTAAAATAAAAAACTTATTTTCCTTAATATCATGAATAATTGTACTTAGATTAAACAATATAAAAAACTTAAGAGATATATTGGAAGCGGTAGTTAATTAACATTTGAAGCAATTAAAATAGCAGCTTAATTAAATTATTCGCATTAAATAATTTTTTGTAGAAGGTGGAAATCATAACTTTTATTAAAATATTTTAGTTTTGATAATATTTTTTAAAAAAATCACAACATTTTAAGGACATATGGTGGACTGAGGTCGTTAGGCTACGGATAGATTCTGAGTTAGGAGAAGGTTTCTTTTACTGAATACGATTGCCAGCTCTACGCCCAACAGTCATATTAGACCGGGACCTACAGTTTAAAGTGGATTCCGAACCACAACAAACATCCATGTCAAAGCAGGGACTGGAAATTGAAAACTGTGTCACTGAAGAGAGCTAGTCACTATGCTATCAGTTTCCTATTTTTTTCGTGTAAGTAGACTAAATTTCAACAAAAATAATTTAAAAAATAATATTACTAATTAATTTTATTTGCTTATAAAATTCAATTAGATATAATATATCATTTATTATTATTCCATTTGATTAAAATAATATTTCTTTTTAGTTCAATAAAATTCATTTCTTACAAAGGGTTACACCTAGTGCATTCTTAAATATCCACCTCGAAATAAACAGTTATTAAAGATGCTTCGCTCCTACATTAAACAAAAACGCTGCCTCATGGAAGCACGCAGTTCGTTCAATTGAGATGAACGCCTCATTTATGGTAACCATCAATTGTCCCGCCTTCGAACGAGCAGCCGAACATCTGCGGCGATTAATTCCTCCCTCCCACAAAATCCACTTTCCGCTCACATCCTCAAATAAATCTCACACCGTCACTCCCATAATAATCACTCCTGCTCACTTCTACAACGATCCAAAAACTACCAAATGAAAAATAGATGCGTCAATGAAGACAGGAACTTTAACAACTTATTCACATTAAATAATTTTTCGTTGAGGAGGAATTTAAAAACTTTTATTAAAATATTTACTATTAATATTTTTTTTTAAATCATTTTTTAAGATATTTCTTATTAAAAAGACGCATTCTTTACGATCATACGTATCAGATGTATTCTTCTTCATTGGGGCAGCAGCCCCATGGTGGTGCAAGCCCGTCTGCATACTCTCAGTTTCGAAACATGAGGTGGTTTCTTTTTACGGGCTAGAGATGTCAGCCCTACACTCTGAATTCATAATAGATTGGAACATACGGTTTAATGTTGGTTCTGAACCACCGCAAATATTCATATCCCCACAGGGCCTTCGACTATGAAACATGTTGCACTGAATGCCAGACAGCTAGTTACACGGCCATCAGTATCCTATAAGTTTTTGTATCGGCACACTGAAATTCAATAAAAATATAATTTTAATAAATATATTTGTTCTAATGCCGCTGCATTAGAGACAATTAAACTTTATAACTGCAGTGCTAGAGACAATTAAACTTTATGCCATATGCAAGAGTTGCAGCACTGTTGCTCATTTGCACTACTCAGGAGGCACGTGTAGCTGGGAGATATGCTCTGGACGCGAGCAACACTACACCCACAACGCTCTGCAATCAAATCAGTCCGGGGACCTACGGTTTAAAGTGAATTCTGACTACGAACATCCATGGTACGGCCGAGACTCGAACCCGAAAACCCAGATACCGAGGGCCAGAACGCTAGCCACTGATCATCAGACATCTTCATAATTTTAATTTTAATAAATATTATTAATAAATTAACCCTGTTATCTTGCAAATGTCATAAGATATAAAATATCATCTAATATTATTTTAATTTATTAAAATAATAATAGATTCAATAAAAAATTCATTCTTACAAATGGCGGCAACTAGTGCATTCGTTAATATCCACCAAAATTCATAATAAAAAAAATGTCCACTAAATATGCAACGTATCTTTTATGTTCTTTTTTATGTCATATATTTGTAATACTAATTCGCTACTACATTAAAGCCAATACCTACATGGAAGCACGCAGCTCGATTATATTGAGATGAATCACTTCCTTTGATACCATCAATTGTCTCGACTTCGACGAGCAGCCTGAACATCTGCGGCACACTTCTCTGCCTCCCACAAAACTAAGCACTTTCTGCACGCATCCTCAAATAAAACCTCACGCTGTCAATCCATAATAAGCACCCTGCACAATTAGAATGATTTCAAAACCGCCAACTAAAATAAGTAAGCATAATGAAGACAGAAACATTCACAACTTGGTTCTGTCCATCAAACAAAAGACGCCTCGAAATCACATTTGCTTTCAGAAAGAGGAAGGTTTCATAAAAATTTTTCCGAAATAAACTGCTTTTCCCAAAGATATCGAGGGGAATGCTAACATAATTCATAATAGATGCGTGAATCCAGAAAGGACATTATTCTTATGCAGTCGTCCGCCATTTTGCGAAATTCCGTAAATGGTTCAAAGTCACGCTAGCTAGCTATAGTAATCTCGTGGTAATGCTATAGTGCGTCATCACGTGATTTATTGAGCACTGTATTTAAAAGGACGATCGCATTTCTTACTATGATGGAAGTGGATTTTCTGTTTTATTTCTTGAAGTGTGTTTGTATTATGAGATATTTCGATTTGGGAAAAGGAATCATTATTTTTATTTCCATACCTAAACTCTAATATTTTTTTTTTTTGTATGTGTGAGAGAATAATTTTTAAATTATCAAGCAAGATTGTGTCAAATTTATGTTGAATATAAATTTAATGTTTGTTAATGTAAACATGCTAATGATAGTTAAAATTTATAGAGAGGTATCCTAATGGTATTAGTTCTGAAATTATGACATTTATTTATTTATAATTTATTTTATGGTTTGTACAAAATTTGCTCAAAAATGTTTGTTACGTATTATCATTTCCAAAATTTTATTTTATTATTCAGAAAAATTTTTAAATAAAGGAAAATGAAATGAGCATAAATAAAAATGTTAGGTTTGTAAGAATTTTCATTTTCACAAAGGGTAATAAAAAATTATGACAAATGTATTGATTTTTTGTAAATTACTTCTACTTATCTTAGATAGATCGTAAATTTTTAATCAATTTTTAATATCGAATTTAATTTTAAACAAACTTTTTTGTTCAGTATCAAAACTGCAATTGACTACATAAATAAAGATATGTTATTTTATAAGTTTTATTTAAATATCTTTATAATTGGATCTTTTTTCTGTTAGTTATAGTAAAAAAAAAAAATTAAAAATAAATTACTATTAATTTTTAAATCATTCTTTTTTCATTAATGTTTGAAACTACTTATACATTTATATTATTAATTACAAGAAAATTTGAAATTTCAAGCATTTGCAATATTATTAAAAGGAAATGCATTGCCCTAAAACTTAAAACAATTGTCTTTAAAAATTAATATCGGAACTATCTAATGTTTGAAAAATATCCCAATTCTTACCTATTATGCATATCGAAATATTCTAAATATTCATCATCATTTAACGGTATTAATAAGAGCAATTGATGATAAAAAATAATAAACATCAGATGGCCACGATGAAATCCAACCCAAAGAGAAAATCTTTTGTAGGAAAGGAAAAATCATTTCCATTTACCTCAGAAAAATCACTTTTAGATATGTTTATAAGTAACACATTTCCTTTCTTTCATTTTTTTTTTCTTTTTTAACTTTCTTCTCTGTGCAGCGGAATAACCAATCAAAAGCTGAATAAAACATGAGCAGCTCATGCAAAACTAACAGTAAAAAGTAATAACATTATGCAGTTTTTACAATGCCCTTGCTTCTGTACCTGACTGATTCAAACATTTGTTAATCAAATACCGTTTTGGAAAAAAGTTTATATGCACGTTTGTATAACAGTTTACAACAAATCTAAAATCCGAACCGTTTTAGAGTTTCAGAAAAAGGAAGTAAAAACAATTTTTAACAGTGGTATATTGTCAGCCCTACTCATAACAAAGTATATTAGATAGCGGCTTAAGGTTTAACGTAAAAACCAACCACTACAAAAGATCCATGGTGCAGCCGGGTCTCGAACTCAAAACCTATGGCACTAAGTGCCTGAGAGCCAGTAAATTGCTCATCAAGTGCCTATGTTTTTCATATCTGTAGACTAAATTCAATAAAAATATAATTTAATAAATAATAATAATCATCAGTCGCACAACAAACCCACGACGAGCCAAGGGCTACTGATGATTTCGAGACAGTAGATGTTTTCTTTTACCGAGTAAGAATGTCCGCCCCTACGCCAAACAGTCATATTAGAGATCGGGACCCTCGGTTTAAAGTGGATTCCGGAACTATTACAAAACAACCATGGCACTTCAGACTGGAACATGAAATCTGTGGCACCGAGTACCAGACCGCTAGTCATACGGTATCAGGAGCCTATATATCGTACTTCAGATTAAAAATTCAACAAAATATGTTCTTTAATAAACAATATTAATAAATTCAGATTTCACTGATATAATTTAACAACTAATGTTATTTCAATTGATAAAAATAATCTTATTTTAGTTCAATAAAATTCATTTTCTTACTAATGGTCACAACTGGTGCCTTCAGTTAACATCCACACTCCAAAGGAGAATAAATATAATAGCTATTAACATTCAACGTATCTTTATGTTCTTTACGTCCTGTATTTATAAAGTACTCGCTCCTACACTAAACGACAATTCCGCCAACATGGAAGCACGCAGTACGATTCTATTGAGATGAATGCTTCGTTTATGATAACCATCAATTGTCCTGCCTTTCGAACAGGCAGCCGAACACATCTGCGGCAATACTAATTTCTCCCTCTCCACAAAATCCACTTTCCGCTCACATCCTCCAATAAACCTCACGCTGTCACACTCCATAATAAGCTCGCCGTTCAATTTATAACGGATTCGAAAAACTACCAGCGAAAATAGGTGCGCAAATGAAGATAGAAAACCTTAACAACTAGGTTCTGTCCATCAAATAAAAGATGCCCTCGAAATCACATTTGCTTTCCAGAAAGAGGTGGGTTTGCAAATCTCACCGAAATAAAACTGCTTTTCCCAAAGATATGGAGGGAATGCTAACATATTTCATAAATAGATGCGTGAATCCAGAAAGGACATTATTGTTATGCAGTCGTCCGCCTATTTGAGCAGTCCCGGTAAACAGTTCAAAGTCACGCTAGCTAGCTATGTAATCACGTGGTAATACTATACTGCGTCGTCACGTGACTTATTGAGCACCGTATTTAAAAGAACGATCGCATTTACTAGGATGATGGAAGTGGAGTTTCTGTTTTATTTCTTGAAATGTGTTTGTATTATGAGATCTTTTCATCGTTTGGGGAAAAAGGAATAATTATTTTTCGAGGTGCTTAAGTATCCTGGGAATGGGATTGCACACCAAATTCTATTACTTTTTTTCTGTATGCGTGCGATAAAATTTTAAATTATTAAAACAACAATGTTTCAAAATTTATGTTCAATATAATTGTAATGTTTGTTAATCTAAACATGCTAATGACAGTTAAAAATTTATAGAGAGGTGTGATAATGGTATTTGTTTTGAAATTATGACATTCATTTATTTGTAATTTATTTAATGGTTTGTACAAAAATGTTTATTACGTATTACCGTTTCAAAGGTTTATTTTACTGTCGAGAAATATTTTTAAGTAAAAAGGAAAAGGAAATGAATATAAATAAAATGTAAGAGATGTTCAACTTCTCACTTCTAAAATGATAATAAAAAGTTATGACAATTGAAAATGTAATGATCTATCATCAATTAATTCTGCGTTATCTTGGGATTGATTCTAAATTTTAATTAGTTTTTATGTAGAATTAACTACAGTTTTTTACGGAATAGAAAATCAGCCCTACACTTAACTCTTTACATTTATAGTAGACCGGGATCTTATGTTTAAAGTGATCCTGAACCACTACATACATCTGTGACACCGGCTATTCTATCTTGAATTGTTTCTTTCTCTTTCTTTGTAAACATTATCATTGTAAAAATCTAATTTTCTGAAGATACTTTTAAATTAAAAACGCATTCCACTAAGTCTTTCTTTATATATTTTTAAATTAACATACAAACAAATGTTGTTCTTTCCAATTCCTGCAAATAGATTAAATATTTGAAGAAACGAAATTCAAACAACAAATAGCTTTTGTTGGGCACCCAGTGTGGCAAAAACGAAAAAGTAATCGAAATTTAATTACTTTTCTTGGAGTCTTCCTATAAATATAATTTCATTATACAGAAAGGAGAAAAAAACGATGTTGTTTATCTTCTATCTTGATAATTTTTGTAACACAATCCTGAGCAATATCGAATAGATTCTTCAATTTTTCTGAAGCTTTTCTTGTTCTTCTTGTTTCTTGTTTAATTCGATAAAGGTTTCTGTTCATATTCTTTTAGTAATGCGGTGTTATTCTCCTCACAATGATACTAAACAAATTCAAAAATTAAAGTAATTTGCAAGTATTTTTCTTTTATGAATTTCAATTACAATATACAGTTTGTTGATTTTTAGAAACTCAAAAACTGCTTCTCTTCCGTCAAATTAAATATATTATTGTTAAAGTTAATTTAAATATCATATTTAAAAATTATCTTTACATAATGTATACAAAAAGGCCTATACGGCGTGTTTGAAGGATAGCAGAAAACTGATCAATATGATATTTGAATTAAAATTTATGAAATAATCGTATTTTGTAACTAATAAATAGCTAAAAATTAAGACGTAATAGCTAAACAATTTCACTTTTACACTGACAAAAGCTAGATTTAAATTAAAATAATTCTACAGTAAAACTTAATTTAAAATTTACGATCAACCCTAAGATAATTCAGAAATAATTTACAAAAATTCAGTACATTTGCAATTGTCATACTTTTTTACCATGTGAGAAGTGACAATACATGCATACCTTACATTTTATTTATGTTCATTTCCTTTCCCTTTCCTTAATTTAAAAATATTTATCAAAAATAAAATTAAATACTAAGCGATAACACGTAACAAACATTTTTCTACACACCATTAAATAAATTACAAATAAATGAATGTCATAATTTCAAAACTAATACCATTAGTACACCTCTCTATAAATTTTAACTTTCCTTAGCATATTTACATTAAAAAAACATTTTATTTATATTGAACATAAATTTGACACAATGATGTTTTAATAATTTAAAAATGATTCTCTCACTAAATACAGAAAAAAATATTAAAGTTTGGTATGCAATTCCTTTTTCAGGATACTTAAGAACTTCAAAAATAATGATTCTCTTTTCCCCAATCGAAAAGATCTCATAATACAAACACACTTTAAGAAATAAAATAGAAAATCCGCTTCCATCATAGTAAGAAATGCGATCGTTCTTTTAAATACAGTGCTCAATAAATCACGTGATGACGCAGTATAGTATTACCATGTGATTACATTGCTAGCTAGCGTGACTTTGAACCATTTGCGGGACTTCGCGAAATGGCGGACGACTACCTAAGAATAATGTCCTTTCTGGATTCACGCATCTATTATGAAATATGTTAGCATTCCCCTCCATATCTTTGGGAAAAGCAGTTTATTTTGGAAAGAGTTTTCAAAATCCACCTCTCTTTGGAAAGCAAATGTGATTTTGAGGAGTCATTTATTTGATGGACAGAACCAAGTTGTTGAGGTTTCTGTCTTCATCGACGCACATATTTTCGTTGGCCGTTTTCGAATCCGTTATGAATTGAACGGGGTGCTTATTATGGAGTGACAGCGGGAAATTCATTTGAGGATGCGAGTAGAAAGTGGATTTTGTGGGAGGGGGAAATTAATTGCCGCAGATGTTCGGCTGCTTGTTCGGAGGCGGGACAATTGATGGTTACCATAAGTGAAGCATTCATTTCAATAGAGTCGAACTGCGTGCTTCCATCTATGCAAGCCTTGTCGTTTAATGTAGGAGCGAATTACATTATAAATACATGACGTAAAAGAACATAAAGATACGTTGCATATTTAACAGATATTACTTTTATTCTGTTTTGGAGGTGGATATTTACGAATGCTCTCGTTGCAACCATTTATAAGAAGTGAATTTTATGGAACTAAAAGGAATATTATTTTAATCAATTTTAATAATAATCGATGATAAATTATGTATTGGAATTTGCAAGAGAACATAATTAAATTTAGTAATTAATAAATTTTAGTGATTAATAAATCAAAATTGGGCCTGATGGCCGATTGGCTCAGCGCTCTGGCTCTCGGTGCCCCAGGTTTCGGGTTCGAGTTCCGGTGCTGCCATAGATGTTTTTAGTAGTTGATTATCCACTTTAAACAGGGTCAAATATGACTGCTGGGTGTAGGACTGATACCTTTACCCTGTAAAAAGAAAACATCTTCTGTTTCGAAATTTGCTAGTAGGCCTTGGCCTGCCATTGGGTTGTTGTACTACAGATGATTATTAATTAAAAATATATTTTTATGGATTTTAGTCTACAGATAAAAAAAAAAAAGCCCCTGATGGTGCTTTGGCTGGAAATGGCTAGCGCTCTGGCACTCGTTGGCAGAGGTTTCAGGGTTTCAGTCTCGGTTGTGCCATGAATGTTGTAGTGGTTCGGAATCCACATTTAACCGTATGTCGCGGTCTAATAGGATCGTAGAGCGTTGTGGGGATAGTGTTACTCTCGTCTGCAACAAATTTTCAAGCTACACGCGCCCCTGGTTACTTTTAATTGAGGAACAGCGGTGCGGCCCTTGCTTACGGCATAAAAATTAACTATATCTGCATTGTCAGCTGCATTAGAACAGCAGCATAGAAATAATATGGTAATGAATAACTATGCAGAACATTCCATAGCTACGATGTCAAAATTGTTATTATTTATTTTTGGGACTATAAAATGATTCGTGATTTTAGATTTGAATTAAACAGTTATATAAAACTTGCATGTAAACATTTTTCAATACGCTTTTATTCTGTCAAATGTTTAAATCATTTAGGCACAAAAACCAGAAGCAACAAAAAATACATTATTCTAATTGGTTTTAATTGTTAGTTTGCTTTAGTTCTTCCTATATTATTCTGTTTCTGATAAAAAAAAATCTTCAGAAGGAAATATGTTGTTTGTAAACATATCTAAAAGTGCATTTTCTTGGGTAAATGGAAATAATTTTTTCTTTTCTACAATGATTTTCTCTTTGGGTTGGATTATATCGAGATAGATTGGTGTTTATTATATTTTTCTGTAATTGTTCTTATTAATACTACTAAAAATAATGATAATCAAAATTTAAAATAATTATTTTGGAAAAAATTGGAACAATTTTATTTTATTTTATTTATTTTTAAAAATTTTATTGGAAATAATTTCATATATGAAATATATTCTTTTTTATTAAAATTGCAACTGCATGAAACTTCAAGTTTTTCTTAGTAGTTAAAATGCAGTATGAAAACCAAAACTTTATCCAAAATTAATTAGATTATCCAGTAATATATTTTCAGAAAGTATAATATATTGAAATATGCAATAGTTTTTTTTCATTTTTACATTATTTTCAGGTACATGAATGCATAGTTTCACATATTAATGAAAAAAAACCAGATATAATGAAAAATGTCTCTATTTATTTAATTTTTTTCTGATATTGCATAAATAACAGAAAAAATATTAATGTGATATTTGAAATAAAATATATAAAATAACAGATCTTTATTTATGTACCAATTCTAAAAATTGTATATTTTATATTGAATAAAATATTATTTGTTTGAAATTAAAGTAATGCTTCATTGAAATTTAATTAAAAATGCAGAAGTGATTTACAAAATATCAGTACATTTCCAACTGTCATAATTTTTATTACCATTTCAGAAATGAGAAGTCTTACAAACATAACATTTTATTTATGTTCATTTCCTTTTCCTTTATTTAAAAATATTTCTCAATAATAAAATAAAACTTTGAAATTATAATACGTAACAAACATTTTTTAACAAATTTTTGTACAAACCATAAAATGAATTATAAGTAAATAAATGCCATAATTTCAAAAAACTAATACCATTAGGACACCTCTCTATAAATTTTAACTATCATTAGCATGTTTACATTAACAAACATTACATTTATATTCAACATAAATTTGACACAATCTTGCTTGATAATTTAAAATTATTCTCTCACACATACAAAAAAAAAATATTAGAGTTTAGTATGCAATTCCATTCCCAGGATACATAAGTATTTTGAAAAATAATGATTCCTTTTTCCCAAATCGAAATATCTCATAATACAAACACACTTCAAGAAATAAAACAGAAAATCCACTTCCATTATAGTAAGAAATGCGATCGTTCTTTTAAATACAGTGCTCAATAAATCACGTGAAGACGCACTATAGCATTACCACGAGATTACATAGCTAGCTAGTGTGACTTTGAACCATTTACGGGACTTCGCAAAATGGCGGACGACTGCATAAGAATAATGTCCTTTCTGGACTCACGCATCTATTATGAAATATGTTAGCATTCCCCTCCATATCTTTGGGAATAGCAGTTTATTTCGGGGGAGAGTTTTTTGCAAAACCCTCCTCTTTTCTTGAAAGCAAATGTGATTTCGAGGCATCTTTTAAATGATGAACAGAACCGAGTTGTTAAGGTTTATGTCTTCAATGACTCACATATTTACGTTGGTAGTTTTCGAATCCCCTTATAAATTGAATAGGGTGCTTATTATGAAGTGACAGCGTGAGGTTTATTTGAGGATGTGAGCGGAAAGTGGATTTTGTGGAAGGGAGAAATTAATCGCCGCAGATGTTCGGCTGCTTGTTCGAAGGCGGGACAATTGATGGTTACCATAAATGAAGCATTCATCTCAATAGAATCGAACTGCGTGCTTCCATGTAGGCAGCGTTGTCCTATAATGTTGGAGCGAATATACATTATAATACATGGCGCGAAAGAATATAAAGATACGTTGCATATTTAAAAAAGATATTATCTTTACTGTTTTGGAGGTGGACATTAAGGAATACACTAGTTGTAACCATTTTGTAAGTAATTAATTTTATTGAATTAAAAAGGTATATTGCTTTATTCGATTGAAATAATCGAGATATCTAATAAAATATGCATTTAGTTATATTGTTTATTAAAATTAAATTGGGGAATTTTACTCTAATGGTGACTTGAAAATAGTGACTTGATAGGTGAGTGGCTATCGCTTTAGAGCTTGGTGCCACAGGTTTCGGGTTCCAGTATCGTTGCTATCACGAAAATTTGTAATCGTTTGGAATCACTTTAAATCGGATGTCTCGCTCCATTATGGTTGACATCTCTCATTCCGTAAAAAGAAAGCATCTCCTGTCTCTTAATCGGCTTTGACCCAACATGGGGCAGTTTTGCAATTGAAGAAGATACAAAAAATATATGATTTCTCATTAATGAATGTCATTAAAATATCATGATATATATATATATATATATATATATATATATATATCAATGAATCTCTTATATTAATATATACTATTAATGAAATTAAAGGATTTTAATAAAAGTTAGAATTCCTTCTCTGCTAAAAAAATATTTAATACGAATAATCGAATTAAGCAGCTATTTTAATTGTTTCAAACATTAAATAACTACATTTTCAAAGAACTCCCTTAAATTTTCATATTATTTTTATTCTAGTACAATCGTGCATGATATTATGGAAAATAATTTTTAAATTAATAATGGATGGCATTATGGAAAATAATTTTAAACTTTATTATGCATGACATTATGGAAAATAATTTTTAAATTTATTATGTAGGATATTATGGAAAATAATTTTTAATTTAGTTTTCATTGACTTGTTTAAATTGCAAATCTCATAATATTCTTATCTAAAAGCAAATTTTTAAATCTATGGACAATAAAACGCTATGCAGAAATTGTTAAATATAATACATTCCTATTCTAAAGATAATAAAAGCCAAAACATATGAGAAGGTTTTGATTTCAACAATAATAATATATATTTTGAATATATTTTTTTGTGTTTACATATATGCTTATTCACATATATATAGATATATATATATCAATAAAATGCGAATTAATAGAATTATTTAGCATATACATTTTTTTTTTATTAAGGACATATTCGGACTTCACAGGATTCCAGAAACTCTTTCTAATTGATACTTAATTCATTTCTAATTCTTCTAATTGATACTCATTTTAGAAATTTATTTCAAATTTGTAATTTTGCTTTGATGTAATCAAATATAGGCTTTTACATTTTGATTTTGTTGTTATTTTCAGATATGAATATATACTGTGCATAATCTTAGGGGCATGGAGTAATATAAGAATTTATTCCAAGGAATATGCTTATTTTAAAAATTAAGATTTTCCTATTGTTTATAACGGAACATTTAGTAATTTTATTTGAATTTAAGAAAATTATATAAAGCAGTAAGCTGTAATTAGTAAAAAACTTCAAATACCCAGAAATGGTTAGCAGTTGAAAACAGGCTTTTTAATATTCATAATATTCATAAACAATTTAAAATTTCTTGATTATGAATATTTTTAATAATACAGAAAATACTTGCAAATATTTATGGAAAAATATTTTGTTTTGAATATTTCATTTTTATCATAACTTTCAATATTCATTCTTTAATATTAATTAAGATGATATTATTTTAAGATTAAGAATATATTAATCTTAATCTTATAATAATCTTATAATCATAATAATCTTATAATTATAATAATCTTATAATAATCCCGTAAGATTATATTAATAATAAACAAAAAAATCATAGATTATAAGAACAATAATTTCGAAAGTATTTAAATCACTTAATTTGTTTTTAAATTTGCATTTATTTGTGCACACTATTGATATATTCAAAAATATTACTTAGCCTTTTCTTTTCAGTACCGTGCTTATTTTTATAAAAATTAAAACAGTGGAATCGAAACTATTTGTATATATTATTTTTAATTATTGTTCTGAAAGCTAAAAATATTATTATAAGGGGTTAGAAATTTCTAGTTAAGATAACATAAATTCTATCTTGAATTGTCTTTTTTTTTTTTTTACTTTGGATATGTTATCATTGTAAAATTCTAATTTCGAGAAGATTCTTTTAAATTAAAAAACGAATTTCACTAAGTCTTTCTTTGTACGTTTAAAATTAACATGTGAACTAATGTTGTTCTTTCCAATTTCTGCAAATAGATTAAATATTTGAAGAAATGAAATTGCAAACAACAAAATAGCTTTTTTGGCCCAGCGCGCAAAATGCAAAAGTAATCGAAATTTAATTACTTTTCTTCGAGAATTCCTAAAAATATAATTTCTTACTGCAGGAAAAAGAAAAGACACGATATTGTTTGTCTTCTGTCTTGATAATTTTTGTAACGCAATCCTGAGAAATATCAAAAGATTCTTCAATTTTTCTTGTTTTGCGGGTTTCTGTTTTAATTCGATATATATTTATGTTCATATTCTGTTTAGCAATGTAGTGATGTACTCCTTTAAATCGTACTAAGCAAAGTCAGCAAATAAATAATTTTCTTTCCACGAATTTACATTACAAAATATATTTTGATCATTTCTGGTATCTATAAAACTGCTTTCTTCTTTCCATCAAATTAAAATTTATTGATTATTGTTGTTAAACTTAATTTAAATGTCATATTTAAAACCTATTTACTATACAAAAAAGTTTACTTGGTATGTATGTCACTTCAGTCAGTCTTCAGCCCTCTCGTAGTACCTCGCTAAATTAGAAATGCACATTACCCATAGCTATGTCCCAGTGGGGTTTTCTGGACCTGGTGTAGGCTTTCCTGCACCAGGGGAATTTATAAAAATAGCAACAATTATTTCAGCCACATATTTTCGGTAAAATTGATTAAAAAAATTTTTGTAAAACAACTATTTATTGCAATGTAATACGGATATCTTAAATTAAAATTATTAAAACTGACTTATATTTTTCTTTAAATTCAATTTATCTTTTTATAATTATTATTCTACAACTTCATGTGATGTAGAATTATTTATTTGCTGTTATCTCATAATTCTGATTTCTTTGATAATTAATGTTCAGCTTTTAATTGGTAGTGTACCATAAAAAATTTATACTCTTTAAATTAAAAAAAAAAATTAATCTTGATAGGAAAGATTTATATTCTTACTTATGTACCGACAATGTCTTCGCGAAAAATTGCATCAACAGGAATTTCTTTTCCTTCCAATCTATCAAGTACGCATAAATTTGTCACTTCGCAGAAAGATACTTTTTTTTTTCCTCCTGTAATTGTTTCGTCGTATCACTCCCCTGGTAATTTTCTGTTGGGAAAAGAAGCAAGATAAATTACAACAAGAATTGAATTTGTTTGAAAAGAAAAGTAGAATATTTTTAGACATCTAATTTAGTTTAATTGTTTTTATTTAACACGGAGTTTCAAAAGTTTAGTAATTTTTAAGCTAACTTTCTTAAAATGATTTTGATAAAACATATAAGAAATATTTTAAATATAGACAAATATGTATACTAATATATATTATTATTTTCACATGGAGAGCCAGGTACCGTTACCACCAAGAGAACACCATTGAACGACATCGTAACGGTAGTGCAGGAGGCTCGTTTGGGAAGGAATTATTCTTGGTTCCAGAACTGACCTGCATGTTCAGAGTGTAACGATGACAGGCCACATCTCATTGGGATGTCATTCTGGAACAACATTTAAGTTTGTTTCGGGGCTCCATGGGTGCTGAATTTCTTTTTTATGGATGACAACGCCCGTCCTCACCGTGCAAACATTGTAGACGAATGTCTTGAATTGGAGGATATCACCCGTATGGATTGGCCAGCATGCTCACCGGACTTGAATCCAATAGAGCATGTGGATATACTTCGCCGACGAATTGCAGCCGTCAACTCCCTCCCACCTGTGTCAACCGGAACTTCGGAGGGCATTTCTTGATGAGTGGTGTAAAATTCCCCAAGATCAGATTGATAATTTAATACTCAGCATGCCTAGGCGTTGTAAGGCCTGTATTGCATCGTCCGGGAGACATACTCCATATTAACCATCATACTAACCATGTTATACTGTTTTTTGTAAATAGGTTCTTTTGAAATTTGCTCCAGGAGTAAAAATCGCAATTTTTATTAATTATGTCAAACATATAGCATCTTTTTGCTCTTTACCTTTTGTTTAATAAATAGACTCTACAAATAAGTCAAATTTGTTTTGCTTCTGTCTCTTTCTTTGCCTGAACTTCATTATCCTTAATTTATGGACATGAGTGTATTTGGGAAAAGCAGTTTATATCGGAAAGAGTTTGCAAAACCCTCCTCTTTCTGGAAATCAAATGCGATTTCGAGGCATATTTATTTGATGAACAGAACCAAGCTGTCGAGGTTTCTGTCTTCATCGAAGCACCTATTTTCGCTGGTAGTTTTCGAATACCTTATAAATCGAACAGGGTGCTTGTTATAAAGTGACAGCGTGAGGTTTATTTGAGGATGCGAGCGGAAAGTGGATTTTTGTGGGAGGAGGGAATTAGGCTGCCGCAGATGTTCGGCTGCTCGAGTTCGGAGGCGGGGCAATTGATGGTTACCATAAAAAGAAGCATTCATCTCAATAGAATCGAACTGCGTCCTTCCATGTAAGCAGCGTTGTTTAATGTAGGAGTGAATTACATTATAAATGCATGACGTAAAAGAACATAAAGGTACGTTTCGTATTTAATGGTCATTATTGTTATTCTGTTTTGGTGGTTGGTATTTACGAATGCACTAGTTGTAACAATTTGTAAGAAGGAGTTTTATAGAACTAAATGGAATATTATTTTAATCATCTGAAATAATAATCGGTAATATATTATATATAAATTTAATGAACTAAATGGAATTTTATTTTAATGAATTGAAATAATAATAGATGGTAAATTATATATGATATTTGTAAGAAAAAAAATTGTTTATTAAAATTGTTGGCCGGTTGGCCAAGTGAAAGCGCTCTGGCTCTCCAGTGCCCCCGGTGTTTAGACTTCGGCTCCGGTAGTTCTGAGCGTTTGTAGTGGTTTGGAATCCACTTTAAACCATAGAACACGGTATGGCATGGCTGTTGGGCGTAAGGATGACAGAGGACAGCGTGGGTTTATTTGAGGATGTGAGCGAAAGTAGATTTTGTGGGAGGGAGAAATTAATTGCCGCAGATGTTCGGCTGCCTGTTCGAAGGCGGAACAATTGATGGTTGCCATACGCGATGCATTCATCTCAATAGAATCGAACTGCGTGCTTTCATGTAGGCGGCGTTGTCGTTTATTGTAGGAGCGAATTACATTATAAATACATGACCTAAAAAAAAAACATAAAGATGCGTCGCATATTTAATACATATTATTTTTATTCTGCGATGGAAGTGGTGTTAACGAATGCAATAGTTGTAACCATTTGTGAGAAATTAATTTTATTAAACTAAAAAGGAATGTTGGATATATGATATATTAAAGAAATGAAAATGAATATTATTTTATTCAATTGATATAATAATTGATGCTAAATGATATATAAATTGTAAGAAAGGTATTTTATTGAAATAAAAGAATAATATTTTCAATCAATTGAAATAATAATATATGTTAAATTACATCTAATGAAATTTGCAAAGGAACAAATTCTAAATTTAGTAAAAGGTTTTTATTTAAAAATTATATTTTGATGAATTTTAATCTACTGATACGAAAAATAATGGTCTTATTGCTCGAGTGTCTAGCACTCTGGCCACACAGGTTTTCAGGTTCCAATCCCGGCTGTGCCAGGATGTTTGCTGTGGTTAAAAATCCACTTTAAACAGTAGTCCGCTCTAATATGAGTGTAGAGTGTTAGGTGGGGTTGACTTTCATATTCCTAAAAGAAACCATCTCTTGTCTCAAAATCTGCCGTTAGCAGACAGCCTAGCTCACCACAGGGCTTTTTGCACTAATGAAGAAGGAACAAAGAATATATCTTTTACATTAAGAAATGTCATTAAAAAAAAAAAGAAATGTCATTATGATACTTTAAAAATATATTAATAAACGTTTTGAATTCCTCCACCAAAAAAATTATTTAATGCGAAAAGTTGTCAAGGTGATTCTGTTTTCATCGCTCATATTAGAATCGAACTGCAGGCTTCCATGTAGGCAAAGCGTTGACTTTTAATGTAGGAGAATTACATTACAAATACATAACGTAAAAGAAACAGAAATATACGTTGCATATTTAATGAACATTATTTTATTATGCATTGCAGGTGGATATTAACGAATGCACTAAATGCAACGATTTGTAAGAAAATTAATTTTATTGAAACTAAAAGGAATAATATTTTAATCAATTGAAATAATAATAAATGTTAAATTATATTTACTGAAATATGTATAGTAATATTATTTATTAAAAATTATATTTTGTTGAATTTCACTCTACTGATACGCAAAAAAATAGGACTTGATAGCTGAGAGCTTGGTAACCACAGGTTTCAGGTTCCAGTCTCGTCTGTCTGTGTTAGTGGATGTTTGTAATGGTTCGAATCCACTTTATACCGCATGACTCGGTCTATTATGGTTGACATCTCTATCACGAAAAGGAAACTTCCCTGTCTCGAAATTTGCGAGTAAACAGACGCCTTTGGCCCACCGTGGGGCTGTTGTGAGATTGAAGAAGATAAAAAATATGATTTTTCACTCAAGAGATATCATTAAAATATTATGATATATATATATATATTAATGAAACTATTATATTAATTAGCATATAACATATATATTAATATATATATCTATGTTATAATTAATGTATAATATTTATAAAATTAAGGTATTTTAATAAAAGTTATGCATTTCTTGTCTGAAAAAAATATTTAATACGAATAATTGAATTAAGCAGCTATTTTAATTGTTTCAAATTAAATAACTGCATTTTCCAAGGGAACTCAATTAAATATTCATAATATTTATTCTAGTACAATTATGCATGATATTATGGAAAAATTAAATTAATATGGATGGTATTATAGAAAATAATTTGTAACTTTATTATGCATGACATTATGAAAATAATTTTAATTTTATTATGCCTCCACTGCATTATGGAAAATTATTTTTTTATAATTTAATTTGTATTGGACTTGTTTAAATTGCAATCTATAAAAAAAAATAAAATGCTATTCAGAAAGGGTTTAGTAGAATATCTCCCTATTCTAAAGATAATAAATCCCATACATAAGAGAAGGTTGGTGTTGATTTCAAGAATAATAATTTATTATCGTATATGCCATATATGTTTATGCACATACATATATATCGATAAAATGAAAAAATACTGTGAATTATTTAGCTTTTTTTTGTTTATTAAATACATATATACAGATTCCAAAGTTTTCTAATTGATATTTAAATTTTTTTTTTAGAAATTTATTTTCAAATTAGTAATTTTGCTTTGATATAAACAAATATATGCTTCTGCCTTTAGCATATTTTTTTTTGTTATTTTCATAGCTGTATAGATACAATATTAGTGGCATGGAATAATATAAGGATATGATTTATTAAAATTAATGTTTTCCTAATTGCATAATAGAATATTTATTAGTTGTATTTTTTTTAAAAATTAAAGCAATAAGCATTAATTAGTAGATCTGATTAAATACGGCTTAAGAAATGCTTGGCAATTGAAATTTTTATAATATAATAACAATATTTACGCGAGTGAGCTGAAAAATTTTCAAAATTTAGCTTGATATAAACAAATTTGCTTCAAGCGCATGCGTATGCTGAGCGCAAAGCAATAAATAGACGGCTATAGCGAGGCGTGCGTTATCGGTGGTTTTGCTATTAAATGCTAGCTCACCGTCAACTACAGAGTTTGAACGGGGGGAGATCATCGGCCATCAATATTAGGGCACCGTGTTAACATGGATGCGTTTAATATAACGAGTGTCGGACAAAAATCCGGGGAAAGTGTGGATTCAGCTCGCGATGATAGACACCTTTAAACCTGTAAGATAATAGTTACAGGTATTGTGTGCTTCATCGATTAATAGACGTTACAGCGTGGACTGCACTTATAAAAAAATAATTTCGAATATCTATTTCATTAAGACTTGCTGATTGCATTACTTTAAATTTAAAATTTATTTAATTTCAGTAATGTGTTGGCCGCATATTTAAAAAAATATGGCGGTGAACGCTACCTTTAGTTTTAAAAGTCCTAAATTCTGGGGTGCCACAGCATATCATGGACGAAAATCAGGGCAATCTGAACAGCAACCGGTACATCAGTGAAGTTCCACAGCCCCGTACTTTCCTTAAAAAAGCCCGCCAGGGCGCTGTATTTCGACAGGAGGTTCGCCCCCATATCGCTAGGGACTGTTCAATCCTTCTTAGAGCTACAGGTATAGCTTCTTCTTTTGGCCTGCGTATATTCCCCTGGATATGTCGCCGACAACATGTGTGGGATTTCTGCTGGTTTGTCTCGCTGTGATCCTCGTCCTGTTGCCTGCAGACGAACTTTGGTGTGCATACAAACAATATACAGGAAATGTTCTTCCTCAGGCAAGAGACACTCCAAAATTTGTTTGACTGATGCCACTGCGTGTAAAGCAGCACTTATTGCGGCGTGGTGGTGGCTACACAAAATACTGATTCCGATCTCTTGTTATTGTTTGTTTGCTTTGAATCATTTATTTTTACCACTACCATATCAACTGTATATTAAATTCATTCAATTATGACGATTCTTTCATGGTGTTAGTACAAACATGAGTTTATAATAATAATAATAATAAATTTAAAATTTGTTTATGAATTTTTCTTTTTTCAAAATATAGGAAATAGCTGTAATAAGTTTCGCTATTAACATATATACAACATATTATGAAAGATATTAGCTACAATATTGTTTTGAAGATTTCATTTTTAATATAATCTTAAAAAATTATTCTGTGCTTTTAAACCTGTAAGATAATATTAATAAAAAAAATAAATATTATATATAAAAATAATTTCGAATAATATTTAATTAAATTAATTACTTTAAATTTGAATTTGTTTGTACACACAATGTTATATTTAAAAAATTATTATTACTTAACCTTTTTTGTTTTAAATATCCTACATATTATTATGAAAAATGGAATAATTGGAATCAAAAGTAGTTGTGTATTTAATAAGATATTATTTTTTTTATTTATTATTCTGACAGTAAAAACCATATTATAAAAGTTAAAATAGAAATTTTATTTAAGATAACACAAAATTTATCTAGAATTGTCTTTCTCTGTTTCTTAGAAACGTTATCATTGTAAAAATCTAATTTTGAGAAGAGTCTTTTAAATTAAAAAACGAATTTCACATAAGCCTTCTATATATTTTAAAATTAACATACAAACAAATGTTGTTCTTTTTTCCAATTGCTGCAAATAAATTAAATATTTGAAGTAACGAAATTCCAAACAACAAACAGCTTTTGTTGGGCACCCAAGCGTGGGAAAAACGAAAAGTAATCGAAATTTAATTACTTTTCTTCAAAGATTTCCTACAAATATTATTTTTACTTTCTACTGCAGGAAGGAGAAAAACACGATATTGTTTATTTTCATCTTTGATAATTTTCTTTTGGTAACACAAACTTGAGCACAAAATAGATTTTCACAATTTTTCTTGAACAATTGAAATTTTTTTTCTTGTTCTCCATTTTTTTTTTTTTATTTTTATATTTTTCTGTTCTCATATTCTGTTAGTAATGCAATGGTGTGTTCCTTTAAATGGCTCTTTAAATTTAAACAGAAGAATTAAATAATTTATAAACAAATAAAAATTTAGAAATTAAAGTAATTTGCACGGATTTTCTTCCACGTATTTACGTTACAATATATATATATATATATTTAATTTTTAGAATCTATAAAAACTGCTTTTCTTTCCATCAAATTAATATTTTTATTGTAGTTACATTTACTTTAAATGTCTTTCTAATGTAGCTGGAAAACACAGACAGCTTGGTCTTTGATGCCTTAAGGCAAGTCTTACTACATTACCTAGAGCGTAACTTGAAGATAAGCCACGGACGCGGAGTATGCCCCGCAACGCTCTAAGATCCTTTAGACCGGGACCTACTTTTAAAGTGAAAAACCACTATGGCACTCGAACCCGAAACCTTACTGAGCGCCAGAGCGTTAGCCACACGGCCATTCAGGCCCCCTTATTTTAAATGTCGCAAAAAAACTTTTTTAATATTGTATACAAAATGCTTACTTGAATATTTGAAGTATATGAGTAAAATATATCCTTTTATGTAATTAATTTTTTAGCGCAAAATAATTATATTTATAAATTGATAAGATATTTTTAAATTAATTTTTTGAGCAAATCCGTAATTTCAAATTATTTGATTATTCGATAACGTTTTCTTATTCACTTTTTGTTTAGAAATACAGCTGTTTGTTCCTCTAAATAGTACTAAGCAAATTCAGCAAATAAATAATTTACAATGATTTTCTTTTCCACGAATTTACATTACAAAATATATTTGGTTCATTTTTAGAATCTGTAAAATTCCTTCCGTTCCATCAAATTAGATTTATTGTAGTTAAATTTATTTAAATGTCATATTTAAAAACTATATTTACATATTGTATATTGTCTATTTGGTTGGTATATTTGAAATATATGAGTAAAATATATCCTCATTAAATAATATCTAAATTTCTTGGTACAAGAATGTTTCAATTATAGCCCAAAAGTATACATAGAGCTGTTAAGATATTTTTTGTCATTTTTCCAAATCATTAACATAAATTTTTTTTATTAAATTATATTTCGAAATTTTTCTATATTTTTTTTTAAACAACTGTTTGAATAATATTATATATTTTGATGATGAAATACAATTATTTAATAAAAAAAAAAAAATGCATAATCACAAATTTAAAAAACAAAATCAACTGAGTTTTTTAAAAAATATTTGTTAACGGCAAATTAAAAAAACAGGTAGTAAAAATTACAAATACAGTGAATTATTTTAGCTTATAAACTTCAAAGAGAACAAAGACAGAAAATTAATTATATTTAAACCACTTAACGTTTTTAAAATAACATTTTATTTGCACAGTAATATTAACCAAAGAGTTTAGTGCCTTTTGTTTTCATGTACCATGCTTATTATTATGAAAAATCCTGAAATAATTGATCAAAACTTCTGAATATTTAATAAGATATTAGCAAATTATTTATTTATTGCTTGTCAAGAAATTAAACGTTTAATTTAGAGTTAAATTGAAAATTTTCAGCTTGATTACAACAAATTTCGCTATGAAAAACTGAGTTTTTTTTTAAACGATTTGTTAACGGCAAATGGAAACAAAGCATATAGTAAAAAATCTACGATACTTACAGTAAATATTTTTAGCTTAAATTAAAGAGAACAAAGAGGAAAATTACTTATATATTTTAAATAACGTTATGAAAATAACTGATTTTCATCGCTGCAAATAGATTTAAATAACCACAGAGCTGAGTGAACTTTCGAAAGTATGGTACAGAATTACTTTATATGGGAAAGAACCTGGCCTTCTGATCAAGATTCTAATAGATCCTAAAAGTTTCATCAAATCAATTCCCAACTTTGCCAAATTTCTTGTCAAGATAATTAAATTGGTAGCCACTTTGGGCTACTATTTTATACCTGGCTTTTAGGTTTCCTACCTGGCCTTGTACAGAGCGCATAGAATTAAGTAAAAACTGAGGAATAAATATATCTAATTAAAAATTAAATACAACGAAATTTCTTTAAAAAAACTTAATTCAAGGCTTTTTAGATCATTATCAAAAAAATAAATACAATGTTAAATGTTTAGCATAATTAATGTTAATTTACAGATATGCCTTATAATATTATCTGTATATTTAGCTTTTAGGAGGTATGTTCATTGTACTCTACTATAAATTTAATAATTAAATTCTTGTTATTTTTTAAATTTAAGCCTTATTTTAAAGTAGATATGACCTTATTTTTTCAATTAGCATAACATAAAATTATAAAATTGATATGCCTCTATGTATAAAACTGATATCTAAGCTGGTAAATGCATACATTTAGAATTGCAGGAAATAATTTATTAAGTTGAATAAAAAATTTTTTAATTTTTTTATTTCCAATGGCAGATTATGAACAGTTACAGCAAAAAAGAAAACGAAAAAAAAACATAAAATAAAAAAAGAACAGAGAATACAACAAAAACATGCTGAAACAGAGTTCATTAATCTAACAAAATACCAAGTTGTAGATATTTTAGCCACTGAAAAGTGTTACCAGGTGCACCATGGGGAGGTAGATCTCTGTTGTAATATTATAATTTTTAATGATAAAAGGAATTATTTAAACAGAAACTAAACCATAATCATAAAAATAAAGATATAGAGTATATATATATATATATATATATACATATATTGTACTACAATGTTTAAATACACAATTAAAATGTAGGAAGGAAGGAAGATTTTGTTATTTTTTAAAATGTATAGATTAGAAATCTTTTGTTAAGGTAAATATGCAAGATTTACGAAGAGATTTATATCGTGGCCAATATTGACGGAAAAACTAACTTTATTATTTTAAAAACCATTGGCTAAATGAATCAAAACATACATTTTCTTACATTTATCTTGTTTGACATGTTTGAAGTCTATGAGTAAAATATATGATCATTAACTACTAACTTTCATTTCTGGTGCAAAAATGTTTGAATTACAGCTAAGGGTATAGATAAATTTGCCGAAGATATTTTTAAATTAATTTTGAAAAGCAATATTTAAAATTTATTATTATTATTATT